>JAVJIF010028315.1:0-70350 GCA_038442645.1 Agave tequilana | reverse complement strand
CCTATGTTGTGCCCCCCTCTGTCTGTATTCCAAAATGCCCGACGTTAAAGGGGAAAAAAGAAGAAAAACAAAATAAAGAGAGGAAGATGCGTATCTTCTCAGAGAGATACCTTACGCTAGAGTGTGTTGTGAGATAATATCTTTTGAATTGCAGGTATGTTGATGGTGGAATTATCTCTGGTATAAAGAAATATGTTTCACGCATCAAAGGTGGAATAAGAGAGGATACAAAGTGAAATTTAAGAACATGCATTTATTTGGTGTTGGAATCACTATTTAATAAATCAACAATTCCAGGTTATAGGCGGAGTGTAGTGAGTGCCATAGTCACATAGTTTGCGAATTATTTGATGAATTCGCGAATCTCTGGCAAAACTAACCTATTCACATTTCATCGGGGCCAACAGACTTTGACCAAATGATGTACGCTCTAATCACAAATAATTCATATCTTATGCAATTTCGACATATTTTTTTTGTTTTCCTCCAAAAATTCAAAAGACATTTGTGCTGTGAGAGCTCGAACCTGGTCCCACACAGGCAGACACTTTCAAAAGAGATGAACTGACCAACTTGCTACCTCAGTTTTGGTTATTATTTAACTAAACTTATAAGAAAAGTATATGTACACTCCTTTACCAAACTTTTTCCTAACTAATTTACGAATTTTCTGGATCTTTCCTGAGATCCAAACTTCTGAACCTAACTGAATTATTCCCAAATGCCGAACTTGTGATTATGCTCATTGCAGTATCTTGCATGCTGTTTTTCTCATCGTAGTCACTAGTAACCTGTAGGTAGACCCATCACATGCCTGAATGCTTTATTGACACAGCAGCAAGCGATTTCGGTTAGTAAACTGTTTTTGTTTAGCTGACTAGAATTCTAGCGATCGTCTTAATATTTAATTTTTACCCTCTTTTTTGGTTATTCTCAGGAGATGGAGTTCTGCGAAAGCCCATGATTAAAATCGAGGTGTTTCCAGTGTGGTGTCTGAAATTCAAAGGGGATGCTAGAGAAGAGTCTGCAAACAAACTACTGGAGTCTCAACGTGGATTGAGATTTAAGCTGAGGGAGCAACTACTCGTTCCTCGAATATACCTACAAAACTTAGGCAAACCCTGTGTGTAGCCCCATGGATGCTAGGGGCAAGGTCCTTAGCTAAATACTTTGTATAGTGTGTATTATGAGGTGGAATGTTTGGGTTGTTTTCGCACAGAAACTCCCATTTTCTTATATATAATGTCTCATTGAGTGTTGCCAAAATGTTGCAGTGACTGTTTTTTTTTTTCCTTTTCTTTTTTGTATTTTCTTGTGATTTAATAATTGCAAATAGTTTACTTCAGGTGTATGGTCACTGATAGCACAATGGGAAATTTTTGTGATTACATTTTCTTGCAACATCATTCTGTGAGTTTACTGATCATGTCTTGGATATGCTTCACTCCTCACCATTGCTCTCTCTAATGGAGTGAACTCAAGTGTGTGTTTCAAGCTGGCAGTATGTTCTCATGGGATTATGATCAGTTTTCTTTTATACATTTTTGAAATGATTATACTACCAAAAATGAATTATGATGGAAGCAGACAACTGGAATATAACTTCATTTTTTTTTTACACCCCCACTCTTTGTGCTAATGATTTGTTATTTTTTGTTTTCTATGTAAAATAAGGGTGCTTCCTTTGACTCAACCCCTGGTTTACCATTGAGTCAGACCTCGGTAAATAACTTTTCATGACTCAATCCCTGTAAACATGTCTACCATTGAGTCAGACCTTGGTAAACAATTTTTCATGACTCAACCCGTGGTTTACCATTCAGTCAGACTTAGGTAAATAACTTTTCATGTCTCTAGACAGACGTTTTTCGATAGAATGCTAGTGTGTATTGCAAAATAAGGAGTGGTCTTTAGGTCGCAATCATACCAAGAAGAGAAGACACTAGCGAATGAGAAAGTTACCTTTTCTCATCTTTCTTATTTTCTTTTCACTTTTTTTTGTGAGTTCGCATTTGAATCTGAAATTTCTCAAAATTAATCCATAACACGGTTTAAACCATTAAAGCCCACTAAATCTCATTTAAATCTAAAAAAAACCCGTATTTTAATGTTAGATTAATATAAAAGCCCAAGCTCAATTTATATCTCGACTTCTCACAAAAAAAAAAAAAAAAAAAAAAAAAAAAAAAAAAAGAGAGAGAGAGAGAGAGAAAGAAAGAAAGAATTTCCTCTCATGAAAAAAGACAATGATGTTTGTTTCCAACTGTAACAGCAGCCCTGAAGCATGATAACAACTTCCAGTATTCTCAATTATCCAAGCAGTCATTGTATTCATCAAATCTAATATCACAACTCACAAGACTCCAGCATCCTTAAATAGGCAAAAATTAAACACAAATCCAATACATATAATCTTTCTTTTGCTAAAAACTGAATACATATATAATTCTCTGAGTCAATGAAGTCTGTACCAAGTACCAACAAATAATAACCCATTTTCAAATCACGACACTCTGTTTGCCTTCCTGCTAAAACTAATTCTTAACATTCTCTCTTACAACTTCCATCTCCACCTCCTTCCTTTCCCTGTACTTGTATCTCTTCGCAAAGAACAGGAACACGCAGAAATTGATCAGACTCAGCACAGCCAGCAGCCAGTACAAGTAATCAAACCTCCCGTAGTTTATGTTCTGAGCGAGCCACGAGTACCGCCCTTCAGCCTCGTTCCCCCCAGTGGCTGCCTTCACGATGTTGTTCAGTATCGTGGCAACGAAACAGCCCAACCCTCCTGCAACAGCAGAGTAAGCCGACCCCACGCTCCTCATAGCGTCCGGGGCCTCCTGGTAGAGGAACTCGAGCAGTCCCACAATGCAGAACACTTCAGCCACTCCGATCAAGCAGTATTGTATCAACAACCAGTAGGCACTCAAATCAGGCATTGCCGATAAGAAAAGTGCTTCATACCCGTGTTTGATGGCATAGTTCCTTCGGTACCTCTCAAAAGCCCCGGCCCAGGCCACAGAGAGGGTTGACACCGCCAATCCGAGGCCTACCCTTTGCAGCTGGGTCGCACCCTGGGGGTGGCCAGTGATACGGCGAGCCAGAGGGGCAAAGGTGTAGTAGTAGAGAGCGAGAATGAGGAAGATGCTCACACCGGGAAAGACTGGCATGCAGGTGACGGGAGCTTCAGATGGCCCATGTGCGTGTTTAGAGTGTACGCTTGCTGGACCGAGAGGGTGAGGTACTCCGTTAGGACCACGCTGAGCATTATAGTGCAGGCTGGTACTGGTAGAAGCTTCAGCAGTATTTTAACTTCTTCAACCTGTGTTACAGTGCAGAGATGCCAGGGGCTAGGGTTTGCTCCGTCTTCTTTCAGTTGCAGTGCTGCTTTATCCAGGCACCTAGGAATTCCAGAGGATGATTTATCATTGATATCGTAAATGATAAAGGGAGGAAAAAAAATAAAATTAAGTAATCGATAAATTCTATCGTCCAAGGCACCGAGTTCTTTTAGCCTCCAAGAGTTAGAGGCATGAAATAAAAGAATTGTACTGTTTCTTTTTTCCCTTCTCTATGGATATCAACAGGCAAGATGAGTGTGCAGAAATGTCAGTGACACTGTGTAAAGAGTGGCATTGAATTTTTCTTGAGCTACTACTATTTCTCATTTTCTCGTCTTATAAGATATCTCATGTTCATTACTGATGCAAACAGCTGAATCATAAAATTGAAGATACCTGAAATCATCTGTGTGCTCTATCTTCCCACTACCCTTGATGGCAGATCTCTTGCCGGGAAGTTCATATAGGCCAATTAGATCACTGCTCGAGAAAGAAATGTTTCTCTTGCGAAAGGCAGCAACCAAGACCTGAGCAACTCTTGTGAGGGGACTACCTCCTGGCAACCTATGTCGGTAAAGGGGTGTGCCGATGAAGAACATAAAATTTGAGATGCCCATGGCTATGGCTAAAGCACCAAAAGCAGAACCCCAACCATACTTCATCTGAATGTATACCACCATGGTGAATGCTATAATTGCCCCAATGGTGACCGAGAGATAAAAGAAATTGAAAAATCGGTCCAACTGGACTTTATAATCTCTACTCCTCTCATCAACTGATCAGCTCCGAATGATGAAAACACAAGGCCTTATCCCTGCAGCTCCAAACCCAGTTATGTAAAGAACTGTATTGAGGTAAACCATCTGCCATTGTTTTGGCTGCTCACAATTGCCCAGGAGAATGGACAGAGTATCACATTGAGACTGATCCGGTGTGAAGATATGAATTGTGGCACATAAAGTTATTAGTGTCAAACCTGTTTCATTGAGAGCATCACAGCAAATAAATCAGGCTGAGTAATTTTTTTTTTTTTTTTTTTGAAGTAAAGGCTGAGTCAGTTCTAGAAAGGATAGATTTTCAGTTGCAGCTATGATATTTCAATGAACGGGCGCAAAAGAGAAGAAAATGAAAAGATGGTATTAGAATTGTCAAAGTCTTCGGTTACTATTGAATCAGTCCAATTTTCACAAGTTCAAATTATTTAAGTTTCAAATAAATGCTTTGATAGTGAAACCATCATATCTCATGTGTGCACTTGTGGATCCATGTGTCTTGCTGACCATCCCTTTCCATAAACAGATTAGAGGAGACACAGAGAGAACCCATAACTAGATATTTAAATTTCCATAGAAGCTTGGATAATCATTTATCTCATTACACTTCATGCTTTGCACAAGGCTGCAAGCAAATTCACGCCCGTAGTGTCAACTATTTCACCCCAATATTGTGCCCAATAATGAAGTAAACACTCTTCATGCCCGTAATGTATGTCAGTTTAAAAAGCTATTGTAGGGTAGTAGAAGCAGACAAGCCTACTTTTTTAACGGTAACTAGGAGAATTCAGCAAGCCAAGCTCAATTCTCACAATAACATATGAATGAACAATGATTTTTGGAGGCCTAAAATAGGCATTGGAAATACTCCTCGGTTTCGCATTCTAGTGTAGCAGGGTCGATTTTTGAGAAAAAGGCGACGAAATAATTTGAGATGTTTGGCCATTTCAAAGAGAAGGCAATGTCTTACAAATAGAAGAGTGAAAACCTTGTAGTTGATGAAGCTACTAGGACTAGGGATACCAAAGCAAGAACCTGGAGAGGCAGTAAGCAAAGGTACGATGATTGCTAATTTATCAGAGTTGTAGGCCTTTTAGAGCTAAGTAGAGAAATTCAAACTAGCTGATGCTTAGAGAAATTGTATAAAGGCTCAATTATTTGCTAGTTCCTTGTATAGAATAAAATAGAATGAAACTTAGGTTTCAATTCAGGGCGCAGTTAGGGTACATCTTTTATTTGGGCCATGGAGGATAGCTTCTTTCCTATGTTAATCAATATGATGTTGGATATATAACAATATGTCTAAATTTTCATGCAACACATTAATTAAATAATTTTTTTAATCAGACTTGTTTGCTTGTCCTAAACATGCTATTAATGTAAAGAAATTTAAAAAAAAATTTGCTGGCATGGGGTGACGTAGTCGTGCAAATGCACAGTTCTAGAAGAAAGATGGTCGGTCATCGCCCGGATTTTGAAGTGATCGCCTCTCCTAATGATAAAAACTCTCCCGACAAACCACCAGCGATCGGCCCAGAACGGTGGGCAGAGCTTCTGCTCAGATGAAAAAGTTGCCCAGAAAAAATGAAGATAATGAACAAAAAAAAATTTCTTTAACGCTGAAGCTATTCTCACGAAGCGTTCAGGTTTCTTTTTAAGATGAAGAAAGAAATGTGTTGCGTCTCTTACTGTTGGAGGGAGGGTCTATTTATAGGTTTCAAACTCCCACAGTAGTTGTAACTGCAAGAAATTTTCACGATCATAAAATCAGATGGTTGAGAGATTCTTACCCAATGTATGAGACTTGGTTAAAGTTGACTTGGTAAAATAAATAAATAAATAAAATTTGAAACTAAAACTTTTTATTTTTTTTAACTAAAAATTCCAACAGTCCCCCCAAAAGCTTGAGTTTCAGGGAAGAGAAACAAAACAACAATAATGCATAATAAAACAAATCATCATCATAAAATAAAAATGAAATTGGGCAACATCATACTATGAATTCGGGATAGGTGGACTACGCCTGGAACCTTCCATAGTGAATTCATCGCTATCTGAGAAATATAGTGGACTACATCTGAAACTAGCTTCTTTTAATAGATATTGATAGAATGCAACATAGTAAGTCACCATCTATTGAGCGAGTAGGTTGAGTGTTAAAAGATCATGCTCACAATAATGACTCATGAGAGTTTCTAGGGTCGGCCCTGCCCCCCAACCGCGGCCATCACGGTTCCTCTCACGTAGATAAGTCCTCCAAGAGTACTACAGCTGGATGATATACCCTCTACACTACATGTGTTGGACTTATTAAGAGTTAAACTCAGTCTTACCTAACTGTATCATAAGAGCATCATCACCATAGAGAAAAGGTAGTAGATACAATGCTACATATAGGATACAAATATATCCAGATCGATACTCTACACGAGTATCATCAGTCCAGTTTGTTTCTACCACATTGAATCTTTTTCATGAAACCAACTCCCAATCAAGTAGGTTAGGCTCCCACTGTCGGTGAACTCTACTATGGGCTTAACCCCATCTCCCTCGATGATTCTAAGATCACATTCCTAGAAAGACCCTTAGTCAGAATGACTTTATGTTGTTCAAGGTCAAACAATGACTTAACAATCTTTATTTCTCAAGTAGTGACAGTCAAAGGTTTAACTCTTCATGATCACATTATTATGACTCTTGACTCTATTAGACTTATAAAACATTTGGGTAATAATCAGAGTCTCCCCCAATTTGGGATCATAAAGTAGTTATAAAGTTTTCTTTATTGCCTCAGTTTCGAAAAGAACAAATTATTCTATAAAGATTTATGATAAAGCATATATATATATTGCTTTGACTATTCAAGTATTTAAGGTATAAATGTATATATTTTTAATTTGATAAAGAATAATCAAGAAATTTATGATTATAAAAAATTATTTTAATGGACACTTAGTGTTAAAGTTTAAGTAATAACATGTAATTCGTGTGTGCATATATATATATATATATATATATATATATATATATAGCTTAAGTATATAATAACATATACTTATCAAAACTTTAAGAGATGTACATGTACTAGAAGAAAATATTTATTATCCATCCTACTCACCCTATTAAGACATTGATGATGTCCTATATTAGATTTTAGTATCTTATAAGATGACTGCAAATTGGTTCATTATCAGATATCAATACATCCTAATTTGCCTTACCATTTATATTCTTAATAGTATCCGAGTTTCAATTATGGACAAATCACTATTGTATTAATTTAGTGATTAGGATATATAATTTCATTTTCCCCCTTTGTACATGCAACTTTATTTTCACAAACAATATATGCATATAATGTATGCATTATATATCTTACAGTCTTGAAAATGTCACATTTAAAATTTTTAAAGAAAATTTAAATGAATTGAAAGTTATTCACAATTTAATTAATAACAAAAATTATAATATTCTTTTTAAAGAAGTAAACTCTTTTAAGAAGAGGTGCATGATTATGTAAAATATAGCAATCATTTCAAGATATTTTACTATAAAATAATGCACTTATAATTTCAAAATATATATATATATATACAATTTAAAGTTTAATATTTTTCACAACTTATATAAGAATATTCTCATAGTTAAATCATGAAAACACTTAAATAGGAGGATTATAATTTTTTCAGTTATAAATAAACTCTTAATAAGTATAATAAGTTACATCAATAAATGATATTTTAACTTGATATAGTTTCAATAATAAATATTTCATTGAATAAAAACTAGTAATGAAATGATAATGATTAAACATTTTTAGTTATAAGATAATCTTAAAGAAATTTATTTCATTACTCGAGATACTAAAATAGATATCTTTTCAAATTTTAATAAATGTAATAAGAATCTGATTTAAAATTTCTAACCAAGAATCTCGACCAAATTCTCGACAATTAAAACTATATTTGAAAATATCAAAATAGATATTTAATTTATCTTAAACTTAGCTAGAGGAAAATTATAATTTGTAAAATCAAAATTGAAATCTGATTTCTAAAAAGTCTAAATAGGGTCAAATTCAAACTTGATAATTATAAGTTAAATGCAATATCTAAAATAATAATGAGATTAGAAGGTAGTCTCTTTATCTCAATTATAATACTAGATTATAGAAAAATTATCTTTTCAAAAGAGTTGTATAGTGTCATTGTAAAAAATCCCTGTCTTGTTTTCCACATCGTTATTTTATCCTCCATCTATATACAAGATCTTTCCGTTGATTTAATTTTATCTTTTTCTACTTTAATAGATCCCAATTAAAGTTGGATGGGAAGCAAAACCGCACATAACTATTAATCATCCTGCACATGGTTAGGATTAATACGGTCATTTACATGAGCTCAAATTATAAAATTTTTATGCAAACATAATGTCACCAATAGCACATTACTAATTGTAGCTTCAACATAATCATATTGTTCGAAATTTTCGATCCGATTCTGTTCCTCATACTTGATTTTCTAAGTATAGATTAGGATTTCAATTTTAACTAATTTAGCATGATCCGATCATGATATATATCAAACTCAAATATGAAAGATAAGCAAAACTAGATCCAACCATAATATTAATTAAGGCTAATCCTAGATAGATTCAAGTTGTTCAAATATTGGTGTGAAAGCTAGGATTGTAAACAAGACATCACTTTTAAGGTTATAATTAACATAGGCTGATGATATATTTAATAAAAGATTTTAGAATTATTGGGTTAATCAAAACCTCAATTTTACCAGTCCACTTGGTCAGGCTGACATAACTCAGGTGGGAAGTTTTTCGCTCTTGGCGTTCCTTAATTACATAACCACGTTGAGTACTCTTTCTTAGTTAAACATAATTGAATGAAATTTCGAGAAAATGATTTACCCTTTAATTTTCTATTCCCATTAAATCAAAAATATATAGGAGCCTACGCCTATTCTAACCACATGAAGAGTGTACAAATAATATCGTTGTAATTTAAGTTTGCCAAAATGACGGAAAGATTTCTACCATGTTTTTCGTATCCACAATATTTGAAAATGTTAGAATACAAGTTTATGTTGGTAGTTTTAAATTAGGGTATGTGAAATAAGAGGGTGTAAAGTTCTTATTTAATTTAAGTTACAAAGTATTAACAGATCAGAGCAAGAATCACAATATTAATATGCTAGAATCTAAAATTTCACATACAACAATTATGTAATTTATTTTGTAGGAATTGGACAATTCCTAAAATTTTCAAAAATTTGATACAACATTAATTTAGACAATAAGAATTAAATCCTCTCTAATGTAATGTCTCTATACTAAGAAACAAGTATTGGATGTAATAAACAAGTATAGCGGAAATTATTCCTTTTGCATAAATCTACTTTTTAATTAACTTGCAGTTAAGAGACAAGAGTTTAAATATTACAGTAATTAGAAAAAGTTTAGTTACAAGAAATCGATTATTGCAAGAATAGACCTTATAATAATCTGGTAATGTTATTGCAAAAATTTTAATAAAATAATATCTTGTAAGAATTTTGTAATAATTTAACAAGATAAGATTTGCAATAATCTAATAGAATAAATCTTATAATTAAAATAATTTAATAAGATATTGTAAAAATTTAAGAAGTTAAGATCTTGTAAATAATTTTAATAAGATCTTGTAAAATTTAAAAGAGAATATTTTGTAAGAGATATTAATAAGATCTTATAAATAATAAAATCTTGTAAAACTTTAATCGAATAAAATCTTGCAAGAATTAAACAATTCTACTTAACCAAATTTATTGCAAGAAGCATTAGTTAATTAATTAATGCATGTATGTATAAACTTGCAATAAGGGTTTATAATATTTTTTTAAAAAAAGACAAGATCTAAAATAATATAAATTATCTTGTAAATAATTTTTCTTTGTAACGAAAATAATTAAATAAGATGTAGTAAAATAATTAAATAAGATTTTTTAATAGAAAGAATAAGGTTATGTAAAGATTTTCTAAGATTTTATATTGCAAGATTTGACCTTGTAAGAATTAGAACAAACAGGTTTCACCTTGCAAGAACTTATAAAGGATAAATTTAGTAGGATGCAAATCTTTTTCTTTTAAGATTTACAGAAATTACTTTTGGTAAGAATATAAATAATTATCTTTAATTTACAAGAATAATTCTCTAATTGCATATAATTCTAATGCATGAAACAAATAAGTAATTAATTGCATGAAATAAGTATTGCATTAAAAGTTTAATTAAATTGCATAAAATAATTTCCTAAATTTAATTGCATGAAATTATCAAGGAATAAAAATCTTTCTTCTAGATTGTTGGATATATAACAATATTTCTAAATTTTAAAACATGCAACACATTAATTAAATAAATCTGTTAATCAAACTTGTTTGCTTGTCTTAAACATGCTACTAATGTAAAAGAAATTAAAAAAGAAAAATAAATTTGCTGGACTGGGGTGACGTAGTCGTGCAGAAGCACTGCCCTAAGGGGCCGTTTGTTTCGCGTAAAATTCCGTAATTCGTAAATGACTTACTACCCAGTTACAACTACGGCGTTTGTTTGGACCGTAATTCGTAAAAGACTTACGTAACTCAACTAACACTCACTTGCAACCAGTAACCACTCACTTACAGCCCAGTTACAGTTAATTTTGTGGTCATACAAATTTGTAATATTTTTTTAGATTAATATTAAAATTTTTAATATTTAACTTTTTAAATATTTATTTGCAGTATTAAAACTTTTAAAATCACCAAATAGTTAATTTTGTGGTCAACTTTTTCACTTACGACTTATACATTACGACAACTAAACACCGTAAAGTACAATACACTTTCCCACTTTACAATTTTATATTACCAACCAAACACCGTAAAATTTACATACATGTAACTCATTTACAATTGTAAAACACTTTACCAATTACAACTACGAATTACGGCCAGTTACGACAACCAAACAGACCCTAAAAGAAAGAAGGTTGGTCCCTCGCCCGGACTTTGAAGTGATCTCCGCTCCTAGCGGTAAAAATTCCCCCGGTAAACCACCATCACTCGGCTCAGGACGGTGGGTAGAGCCTCTACTCAGATGAAGAAATTGCCCAGAAAAATAAAGATTATGAACAAAAAAATTTTCCCTTTAACCCTGAAATCATTCTCATGAAGAATAGGCTTCAGGTTTCTTTTTAAGATGAAGAGAGAATTGTGTTGTCTCTTACTGTTAGATAGAGGGTTTATTTATAGGTTTCAAACTCCTTAGTAGTTGTAACTGTAAGATATTTTCACGATCACAGAATCGGATGGTTGAGAGATTTTCTCACCCGATGCATGAGACTTGGTCAAAGTTGACTTGAAAAAAAATATAAATAAATAAATAAAATTTGAAACTAAAGCTTTTTATTATTGTTTAAACTCAAAATTCCAACATATGAAACATCAACCATTAATTACTGTACCCCTAACCTTAGGAATAGTAATATGCAGTTGTCTATGTTTTGTCTATTACAAGAGTTTCACAAAAAAAAAGAGCACAATATCAATTCAAGACCTCTCCACCAAAAGAGCACTACAAATGTGTGCACATAAATTGTGTGTTTTGCATGTTATCGGCAGGATGTAACGGAATCCCAGCTACTTAAACGAGGAATAACTCAATATAACACAGAGAAGCAAGAAACACGGAGCAGAAGAGTTGAAACCCTGAAGTTCATACCACAAGATATATAGTTGTGAAGATCGCTATCGTCCAGTATCTACCAAGGTAGGCATCAGCGAGAAAACCACCAAGCACGGATGAGGCCTGAGATATACCAAGGAAGTTGTTGACTGCATTTGCCGAGCTAGAAAATGGACGGTGCATGACATAGAACATAAATGTCACCATGTTCACTGAAAGCCCAAAGTATGCCATTCTCTCTGCCATCTCATTCCCTGAGCACACATAGACATAATCAAAAGCCCAATCTGAGGTAAATCAGTGAGACTTCAATAACTTCTTTTCATAAAATTTGGCCTCAACATATATTAAAAAATAAATAAAAAATAAAAAGAGATTTTAATGTCTATGAGACTTGTTGACGTTGGTTGAATTTACTACCTTCACTGAAGCAGAAAAAGATGAGAGCATGCCTTAAAAAACCATCAAGTCTATCAAGCAAAATCGAGCATGAATTACATGCAATGAATTGAACAAGTCAAAAGACTCAAAACTAAGCTTTTGAATCATTTAATCTTAAAATGAAACCAGAGTGAGATTTTATTTATGATTTGCAACATTAAAACAAAAGAAAATGATAGAAAAATCACATCTGTAGACAAAATTTATGAAACAATGGATCATTGTTCATATTATACTGTAATGAGAAGCTCTGAAAATGTAATTAAGATAGAAAGCGAATTTAAATATCACAAAAATTAAGGAATTAAGGAAGATTCACGAACAGAATTATGATAAGAAAACCAAGAAGAAAACAAAATAATAAAAAGAGGCACTTTTAGTAAATTAACGCGAGAGTCGACCAAAATAACATTTAGTTCTATGAGGGGGAGATTTCTTCAGCTAAACGGACAGATTAATTAAAGTATAATGAGACAATGTTACTCAAAAAGTTCAAAACTTTATGAAGTAAATGTCAGCAAGATTGCTTCTTTCTCTTCCAAAAATTAAATTTTGAGAAAAAAAATTGTACCAAAGATGAAGAAGGCAGCAATCCAACCGCCAGTCCTCGACAGATCCTCAATGGGCTTCCCCCTTATATTCACCGGCGTCGTCCCCACAACGTAATCCCCTCCGATGATCTCCGCCGGCGTTCGCCTCTCCTCGCTGGCCATGAAGTAACTTGCCAGCTTCCTCCTCCCGGCCACCCCCGACGCCGCAGGAGATTTCTCCGGCAAGCTCTCCGGCGCCCTGATCTCGTTCGACCCCATCCGCCTCTTCCCAAAATCAAAGAGAGATCAAACAGGAAGAGGCATAAAAATCCAATCTTTGAGGACTGGGAGTGAAGTGGGGAGCGTCCAGTGTTCATGGGGTTGTGACGAGGGGGGAGCGGTAATAAAGGCGTGCTCGGTTGGCCAACTGCCGCCATTAATTGGGTGCTCAATCACTCTCACCAGTCTTGACTCTTGGTGGCGGGAAATGGAGGTCCATCAAGGGGCTTATTTTAATGGAGTTTTTTTTTATTTACTCCCTTGATGTTGGGCGTCATTGTCGGTAGTGAATTAGGTTTTGTGAGGTAAAATTGAATAAAAAACTGATTTTTATCATGACAAGAAGGGCAATTTTTTCAATAATTTTTTTTTCAAATTTAATTTTAAAAATAGACATCTGTCAAATTTATTAAAACTAACTGCAGGCCAACTCGAGGTCACCTAGGCGCTGAGACATTTCATTTTTAGATTCGGGATTGATAATCCTGAATCAAATATTTATTTTTTAGCGTTCAATCTCGGAGCAAGTTTTTTTTTTTTTTTTTTTAAAGCTTTCAAAGTTTGGTCCGAGAGTGGTAACTCTAGACCTAGAGTGAAGCTCAATTTTGAGTGTTATTCTTGATACAGGGTTGTCCACCCTGAACAAAGATTGGAAGCCATGATTTCTGATGCATTTAGAAGAGATCTCGCTTGAGCTAGGGTTTCATACCCCCCTCGACCTTCTCCTCCTCCGGCGATGGCGGTCGCGACGAGTGGTCAGCAGCGGAGGGGAATGCAGGGCTTTGAGGGTGTCGTTGGCAAAGTGAAAGAAGATGACCGTTCTTCTCGTTCTCTCTCTTTCCATGGCTTTTGGTATTCTTCTGCTCCTCCTCCAATTTTTTTGAGAAATTATGTTTCTTTTTGGTTAATTAAGGGTTTTGGTAGGTTAATCAGTTGTTGCTATGTATCAGTCTAGGTTTTTGCTAAAGTTGTTGTCTTTTTTCTTCAAGAAAGGTGGTTTAATTCAAGATAAGAGCTCTGTAGAAATAGAGTATCCCTGATGACTTTTTTTATCCTGGTGGAATTCTACAGTATTGCTTCTCAACTTCTCAACACTAACAATGAGGAGAGGACATTTTATTCTTTTAGACATATTGTCCTCTTGTGACGAATTGCTAAGACCTAGTTAGTTTTCTAGATGTTAACGCTTGGTTCGAGTTGTCAACATCACACTAAGAATAAAATGAATTAAACAGAATGTCTTGGTCCTCGGTTATCAATCTCGGATCAAGTTTAAAACTCAAAAAAAAAATAAAATGTCTTGATTCGGGGTTGCCAACTTTGTACCAAAAGATAGCCGATCGCGCACAGAACCCACCCACTGGCGGGCCAAAATGACTCAACATCTACGTGGCGCCGCGCTGATCTGTCAGATATCAGTTTTTGAAAATAAATTTGAAAAATATCTGTTTTTGAAATTAAATTTGGCAAGAGGATTTAATAAACAAAAAAAATGCCCCTATATGAAAGGGATAGTAGGGATGGCTAACGGGACGAATCGGGTTGATTCATCCTGTTAGGCCAACGAATCAGTGACGAGACTGATTCGACTAGACAAGTCCGATATCCGGGTAACGAATCGGGTCTCCTGACCCGATTCGTTATCCAGATTCGCCGAGACGGGTTAGACTCGTCTCGACATTTTTTAATATCTTTTTAATATCTTTTTTGAGCTGTTGAGGATTTAAAAAAAATAAAAAAACAATTTAGCGGCCTGAGACTAATTTTTCTCTCACAATTATATATAAAAATTTCGGACATAAAAAAATTAACAGGAGGGGGTCAGGAAAAATTTTCCCGACCCGATTCGTCGATTACGAGACGAATCTGACCCGTCCTGTTTACGCGGGTTGAATCAATTCGTTGCGACCCGCCCCTCCCGCCCTGTGCGGCTCAACCCGCCCCGTTAGCCATCCCCAAGGGTTAGGTTGTAGCTGAACTGGAATGAGGTGCAGCTGTTTATAACAGTTGAAATCTTTGAAGGGGTTGTTGCTGTATCAGTTTACAACAATTGAGGTTGGTCTGAAGCAAGGTAAATAAGTGTCCCCCTTTTTATCGGCTACTAGATTTTGGCATGTGCTTTCATGTGCGAAGAATCTTGGGACTTAACAAGAAATAAAGATTACTAAAGTGGTATGAAGAAAATTTTCCACAACAATGTAAAGCTATCAAGGAGGTCTTTTATTCTTTTTGAATAAATAAAGATTTTCTCACTCAGCGAGCTAAAAAGGCAATCTTCTCTGCCTACTCGCAAATCAGCCTCAGTATTTCCTTCACGAAATATATGATTAAGTATAACCACAGCAAGACCAGTAAGAGACCCCTCACCCTGCAACCAACATATCATCACCGAAAGACATCCTTCAAGTCATACACTCTTTACCGTTACGGAAAACCTAGTCAATGACACAGTAAGCACGACGAGTGTTACTCTTATGGGCCGTTTGATTCGCGTAAAAGTCCGTAATTCGTAAATGACTTACAACCCAGTTACAACTACGGCGTTTGTTTGGGC
The DNA here is from genome assembly GCA_038442645.1 of Agave tequilana. NCBI lineage: Eukaryota > Viridiplantae > Streptophyta > Magnoliopsida > Asparagales > Asparagaceae > Agave > Agave tequilana. The sequence continues at coordinate 54,712 of JAVJIF010028315.1, read as the reverse complement.
AGTAATCCGTAAAAGACTTACCAACCCAATTGTCACTCACTTGCAACCCAATTACCACTCACTTACAGTCCAGTCACAGTTATTGTGGTCATGCAAATTTTTATTATTTTTTATGTTAATATTAAATTTTTTTAATATTTAACATTTTTAATATTTATTTGCAATATTAAAACTTTTTAAATCACCAAATAATTAATTTTGTGATCAACTTTTTCACTTACGACTTACACATTACGACAACCAAACACCGTAAAGCACAATACATTTTTCCACTTACAACTTTATATTACCAACTAAACACCATAAAGTTTACATGCATGTAACTCATTTACAACTGTAAAAGATTTTACCAATTACAACTTACGAATTACGGTCAATTACGACAACCAAACAGACCCTTATTTGAAAAAAAATATAAATCGAGAAGACCCGCGTCGGTCAATAAATCACTCTTTATTGAGCTATCAAAATTAATCTTAATTTTGCTAGAAAAACCAACAAAAATTAGATATATTGGTTAAAAAAATTAAACATGGAAACTTGTATAGGAGTCACTACGGTAACCATCAGTGTTATGATTCATAAATGAGTGTTAGAGAAGAAAGTTAACTTTTTTAATGTTAGGTTACAAGTGAAAATTTTATTTAATTATTATTTTTTTTAAGGGTTAAGTGGAGGAACTTTTTAAACCTGTGTTAATGAAAAAGTCACTCAAAAGTGAAAAATGGAAAGAGAGTTTGCTATCATCAAATGAATGAAAAAGGGTGACAAAAAGCCTCCTCAAGTCCCAATTGGATCTTGACTCCTTGTCTGCATCAAGTGCTCCAATCTTGTCAACAGGAGGGCATGTTTGTTTAGTGACAAATAATTTAAATAGTGATTTTTTTTTTGCAAAACTATTTGTTTGCTGAAAAAAACTCTAGAAAAATTTCAGTTTCTCTCTCTGTACTAGCGGTGTTTTTCTCTCAAAATGAGAGAAAAATGGTTTAAAAATTGACTAATGTCAGGTCTAAATTTTTCCTAAAGAGATCTGACAGCAGTCAGTTTTCTTTGAGCTAATTTTCTGCCCAAGCAGGCCCTTAAATGGGTATACTTGGCACTGGTCTTAAACTGTGCTCTAAATACCACTATTGTTGCTCACTGAGAAACTTAGATATATTAATGTGTCAGTGGTCTGGATTGTATTTCCTTTTATTAATTTACTATTTTTTAAAGACATAACATGACTCATTAATTACTAACCCAGACAAATTCACTATTTAACGAACCTAAACTAGTTGATTAGTGGTAAACCATTGCCTGAGAATGTCGATGATACCAATTATTACAATTCAAAGAGAAAATTTGCCAATAACTTGAGTACAAGGGGATATCTTTCAATTTAAGCAGTTACCAAGTATCTTGCACTCATGCGCTTCAATTTTTTTTTTGAAAAGTTGAAGGAGGCCGGCATATATATATATTTTTTTTAGTTAAATTCACCGATGTCGGGTTCGAACTGAGAACTACTGGGAAGCAAACTCAGGGCCTGATCAGTGATCGATGTTGGAGAATGCAATATCCGCACACAGCGGAGTTCAAACTTGGGACCGTGAAAAGCTTGGACCTCTAACCGATTCAGGCCTAACAAGGTGATACCAGGAGGGGCATATGTGGTTCGGCTTATATGTGTGAGCCACACACACATACAATAAGAGGGCTAATCACGTATAGCACACATACAATAAGAGGGCTAATCACGTATAGACAAGCGTGTTTAATCTTTTTATAATATGTTATGTGTGTGGGCCTCACACACATATTATAAGATATTATAAGAGGTCAAATCCACATGTCAACACAGAATTGACTCTCTTATTGTATGTGTGTGTGTCTCACACACGTGGACTGAAACCAGGGCACATGTTACGACATTGCTCCACTTGCACTCTAATTTTGACGTGCACGTGCGATGCACATGCCAGATACTCGATAAAATGAATTCCAATGATCTAAATAATAATAATAATAATGAACGATTGTGATTGAAAAAAAGGAAACTGGGCTCTCTACTGCCCCAGCTCTAGGCCTACATGGAAGTCTATCCAGTATGCAATATTTATATTGGAGAATTTAGGATCTGATACTAACTTCTTGTTTTATCATCTTTCTACATCTTGAGTCATGAGACCTCTCCATCAAGTGCCCCTTTTTTTTGGCTTCCTTGCTACTTCAGACAGCAAAAGGGGGAATTCTTTCTTTCTTTCATTTTGATGAGTGAGAGAAGCTTTCACAATCAATACCAAACATGTTCTTTTCGAAGAGCATAAATTGCATTTAATCCTCTACCTATGGGTTTGGTGCTTGGGTCCATGATAGAGTGCAGAGGCTTTCAATGCTGCAACCAATGTGAATCTCTTTCAATTGGTTTTGAGTTGTGGTTGTGGTTGTGGGTGTCCCTGTTCCCATAATTGATATGGTTTCTAGTTAGGCAGTTATGTTGGCCATCCAAATCAGTAGAAAATCTGAGTAGTTTGGGGTTTCAAGTTTTAAATATGTAAGATTGCAGCAATAGTTGTTGGGTCAAGTCACATTATTGCCAAACTTTCCCATGTGAGAATGGTGTAATGGAATTTGGATTATTCGGATCGAATCCTGTTTCCTTGTCCGCTCGGATCTGGATGCGGATATAGATATGGATCTCAAAATACTATCTCGAACTAATTATATATAATCTTTTCCCAAACTTGGATCCAAAATTCATATTTATAAGAAAATTGAGGTATCTAGTGTTGGCTCAAAGGCTCATCACTCTATTTTCTATGATGATTAACTCATATAGTTATAATACTAATGATCTTGTGTTATTTAAGTTACGTATTTAATCAAGATCATAGTTTAGTAATTAGCTTCATCAATAGACTCAAAGTCAAGTTATGAAGCTAACAAGTATTGAATCAAAAGTTCAAGCATAAAGATCACATCTAACATTCAAGAAGGAATCAAACTCAAAGGAATCAAATTTGGATTAAGTTAAGATGAAAAAGAATATCAAGAGAGAAGATTTGAAGTTTGTAAATAAGTTTGTAAGTGTTGAGAAGTTTTGTAAAGTTTAGATTAGATTCGATTACTCAAGCTCAAGCTCACATACACACATACACACAAAGTTTTGACAATAGTTTACTGAGATTTATTGGAAATGAATTTGTGGTTTAAAAATTAGTCTTTATAAAATCAAGCTTTACTTTTTCAAAAAAAAAATTTATTTTACAAAAAAGAAGTTCAAATGTTTGTAATATGTGATGTTTTTTATCACACATATTTGTGCCAAATAATATTTGTAAGAACTTATTTTTTTAGAATTTATGGGGATTTATTTATTTTTTTAAAAGAGTTTTAAAAATAAAACAATTTTTGGACTGAGGCTGGTCGATCGCAGAATAGAAACTCTGCTAATCGACCCGCCAGTCGAGCAATGTGCACATAGTACATAGAGCTCTTTGACTCTGAGCTCGGTCGATCGAGCAATCAGCCGCTAGCTTAAGCCCTCTGTGCTAGCTCAAGTCGGTTGACCGCCCGGTTGACCGCTAGAAGAGAGTTCAAAGAACTCTGTTCTCGAGCCGGTCGATCGCCTGCAATAGGTATAATTCTAGCCATCGTCGGTCAACCGCTAGGCAACATAATTACCTGTTTTGATTTTGAAACGGCTATTTTTGATCTTATCTTTCCAGATTTGGTTTCTAACGGCTATTTTGTTGGTTTTAATAATATTTAACATGCTTTTAATTACTAAGATTACTAAGTAATGATTTCTATCCTTTCCTACAAAAAGGAGCAGTTAGAGATGGTTTAAGATCAAGTTTTTACAAAGTTTTTCTAGTGATATTAATTTCATATCTTTGTGAGAAAGTTTTTTTTTTAGATTTCAATTTTTAATCTCTAGTTTTCTCTCACCCACACTTGATCTTTCTATTCTTATCTATTTTATAGGTTGTGTTGTAACAGTCTGATTTTTAAAATCTTGATTTAATGTTCTAATCCCCGATCAAAGAGATTATACAGAGTTATCAGAGGGGATGATTGAATTAATTTTTGTGTGAAATGAATTTTTAGATTTTTTTGGGGGGAAATTTGAGGTAAGATAAAATTGGATAAGTATGAATTTTTGCGTATAAAATTGTTGGTACATCTACACACACATGCCTATATGTGTGTGTGTGTGTAGAGAAAAATGTATCTCAGCCGACAGCTGAGAGAGACTCTCTCAGCTGTCACTTCAATATGGTTGCAAACTTACTGCAACATAATCGCAGTCCACTGTAACATGGTCGCAGTCCTAAAAAATCATATATTTTCAGTGTAATTAGGACCGTGATCATGGTAGCAGTCCTCAGAAAAAGACTGCAATCTTGATCGCAGTCTTCAGAGAAAGACTGCGACCATGGCAGCAATTCTCATAAAAACACTGCGACTTAATCACAGTCATCATATAAAACTGCGACCATGGTACCAGCACTCAAAATTATGGTTAAAATTAAGCCACGAAGTGACAGCTGAGAGAGTCTCTCTCAGCTGTTGGCTGAGATACAAACCCCTTATATATGTATATATACATATATACATCATGTAGTTGTATTTTTACCATATATATTACTCCACTAAATACACAGATATTAAAATCCTAAACTAGTGAGGTGTAACACTTGCCTTAACTAATCTTTTTTTTTACACTTGAATGCTTTAGGGAAGTGATGTGGAAATAAGTATTCATGTAAGATATTTATACTATACATTATACCATACATATATTAGTATGTATATATTAGTATGTATGTATATGAATTTAAATACATACACATGCATGTTGACTTCTTTACCATACCCCCACCGTACTTGTTGGTACAAGTACTTCATGAAGGGGAGAGGGATGGGGACCTTACTTATAGGAGTAAGGTATAGGTATAGGGAGATGGTGTTAGGGGGGCACTTGATATGATATCATTGAAGGAAATGAAGTACAAATAGGAGGGAATGAGGAGAAAACTCTCATTTGGCAACACTCCTTCTCTTCATTTCCAACTCCAAAACACCCTTCCTTCCTTCCATTTGTTGGCGACCAAAACAGCAGCAGACAAGGCATTTTCCCCCTCCATTTTCTTCTCTCACTCATTTACTCTCTCCCTCTTATTCACTCACAAATCTTCCCTTAGTTCCTTTATACTAAAAGGCTTCCTTTACCTATTTTATCTTCTCCAAAGGCCTAATAGAATATGGAAAAGTGGTGATCTAACATCACCTTAGAGGAAAATTCTTAGAGACAAGGTTGGCCTATGTTATCAAGTTAGGAGGGTGAATTTGGTTGAAGAAGGTAAGCAAATCTTTAAGACTACTACCCTCTTTTATACTCTTTTAACTACAAACTAATTATGATGTTGTTATGGCCTTGTAAACTCCATTATAGCCGGTGACCAAGCTTGATAAGGAGATATTCTCTTCAAGAGTGAGTAGAACATCAAAACTCTAATATAATAATAAGTAGTGTAAAACTTGAAATAAAGTGGGAATTGCTAAGTTATAAGTGGACATGAAATTAAACGATGATGCATGTGTATAGTTTATAGATTTTATGTGTACATTATAAATAATCTTATGATAATCATGTTGTAGCTATTTTCATGTATGCTTACTATTGTGCATGATTGATAAATTTTATTGCGTGTATATATGGTAGTCAACCGCATGTTTTTTTTGAAGAAATAGTTCTATGGATAAATATAATACTTGATGCTATATATATATATATATATATATATATATATATATATATATATATATATATATATATATATATATATATGGTTACACATATATTAAGATGATATAATATGTTGGTGATCTTGAAAAGCCTCGCATGTTGATAATTTAGCAAGTGGTTACTTATACATGTTAGTGACTTCCATAATGCTGGCATATTGTGCATGATTGATAAATTTTATTGCGTGTATATATGGTAGTCAACCGCATGTTTTTTTTGAAGAAATAGTTCTATGGATAAATATAATACTTGATGCTATATATATATATATATATATATATATATATATATATATGGTTACACATATATTAAGATGATATAATATGTTGGTGATCTTGAAAAGCCTCGCATGTTGATAATTTAGCAAGTGGTTACTTATACATGTTAGTGACTTCCATAATGCTGGCATGATGTAAAGTAGAAATTATGAAAATTATTATATTGTCATTGCTCTATAAATCCTTGCATGTTGTTATTACATGAAGGATATGATTATTGCATATTTGGAGGAAGGGACCGGGTTGAACCGTAGGTGACCGAAGGGAGAATATTACGATAATGTATAGGAGGAAAGGACCAGGTTGAACCGGAGGTGATCGAAGGGGAGAATATTTCGTTGAATAACGTATAGAAGGAAGGGACCGGGTTTAACCGGAGGTGACCGAAGGGTGAGTCCAATTTTATGTTTAACAAGTATGTTATGGTTAAGATAGAAATTTCATGTTGAAATTATATAAAAATCTTAAACATTAGACTCTGTGATGAGTCGACTGGTGTAGACAAATTCTAACTAGATTAGTCGACTAACCCACGGGCCAAGTCGACTATAAATGTGAAATACAGGTACGCAAGTCTCTGAAAACCACCCCTAGTTGACTATATAAGATAGGTTAGTCAACTAGATTTAGTTACAGGCAGCTAACAGAGAGTGGACATCTTCTTGAAATCACCTAGAGGGGGTGAATAGGTGACTAGCTAATCTAATAGTGAATTAATACGGAATTAAAACTATTTATGCAAACTAAAAATTTTTAAGCTAAACACACCAAGTATAACCTAAGAGTGTAGCCGGATTCTCCGTGAAGGGCTCTGGACTATCTCCTCAAGATTCCTCTAGATAAGAGTTGAGGTGCCGCTATGGCTCTCTTGGTTGAATACAAGTATGAGCAAACAATCCCAAGCATATAACAATTAAGCACAATATATATCAAGCATATAAAGATGTAGGCAATGTAAGTATGCAAGATATAAACACAAGTGAGAGATAGAGAGAGAAAGCAATCGTAAACACGGGAGATTTGTTTCGAGATTCGAGCACCCTTGCTCTACGTCCCCACCTTCAACACTATGAAGGATTTTCACTATAAACCGATCCCACCGGATCACTCTGTGCCGCAACACCTACAAGCGAGTTCACACTAGAACTCCTTTGGACTCTCTAGTCCCTCTCTTGTTCCCGCAAGAACAAACACACGCAAGCACGCAAGCTTGCTGAGGCCGCACCTCTACACTGAGTTATCACTAGAACCCGAAACAACGCGAACTCACAAGTCCGCCTCCTCAAATACAAAGATGAACTCTTGGTAATCTAAACACTTGATCACCTAAAAACAATCTCACAACAACTCTCCTATAGGAATGATATAGCAATTGAAAGCTCAAGTATGTGTGAGAAAATAAGGATGGAATTTGTGGTGAAAACTCAAAGAAATCACTTTTGAAAACTCTTGACAAAACTCTTCTTTTGATTTGGAAATATTGGCTCTAAAATATGTGGATAAAATTACTGATATAAGTAGGAAAAACTAGCCCAAAAACTCTTAAAATCTTGTCTAAAACAGCCCAAGAGTACCCCATTATATAGGCATAAAAAATCTGCCCGTTGAAGGCCAACTCAGCAGTTCAGACTGCTGACAGTCGACCGCCCGGTCGACCGCCAACGGTCGAAACCGTTGGGCAGATCGGTCGACCGGCCGGTCGACCGGAGACTGGGCAATGACCCAGCGGTCGACTGCCCGGTCGACCGGGCCATTTTCAGAGAGCAGAGGCTCTCTGGCAGTCAACCGTGCGGTCGACCGTCCCAAGCTGTGCACATCGGTCGACCGGAGCGGTCGACCAACTTCTGGATCAGTCAACCGCTCGGTCGACCGGCAGAAGGCTGGTCCAACAGTTTTATAGGGATTAAAAGTTTATCTTTTTATCTTTAATAAAATCTCATAGATTCTCTAAAAATCTACAAAAATAAGTTCAGTAATATACTTTGTTATACAAACATGTTTGAGTAAAAATCAAACATGTTACAAACATTTTGAACTATTTTTGTAATATGAAAGTTTGTTTAAAGCAAAAATCTGTATTTTTCCAAAATGATTTTTCAAATTGAAAACTGATTTTTTCAAAACTCCTCCAAATATAAAAACAAGATATTTTAAACACTTTTAAAGCTTAGTGTGTATGGAGATGATCCACTACACATATATGATGAAATATCTATGTTTTTGTCATTTAGCTCTAAATAAAGTTTTGATAAAAACATGTATACTTTGAAGCTCAAAAATTAAAACGGTATTTTTCAAAATGAAATCTCTTTTATGAAAATACATCTAAATCTTGTGTGTGAGTGTATATGATACTTGAGCAATCCACCAACTAATCTATCCTTTACATTTTATCTAAAAATAAAATCTTACTAAAAAACAAACCTAGACACAAGTCTTCTCTTGAAGGTCTTCTTTTTCTTCTTGGTTTGGTCCAAACCATGATCCAATGAGCTAGACTCCTCTTGAGTACTTGATGTGGTCTTGTTGTACAAGTTCTTGAATCAACACGTGCTACCTCCAAAACTTGACTTGAAATCTTTTGTTGAAGCTAAACACCTACTAAAATCTTGATCGCATATCTGAGACTAATTAAACACAAGATCATTAGTACTATAACTACATGAGTTAATCATCATCAAAACTAGAGTGATGGGCCTTTGAGCCAACACTTCTTTTAGCCAGAATTAGTCGACTATAGATGGTGATAAGTCGACTAGTACCTAAATTAGTCGACTATACAAGATAGGGTAGTCGACTAAAATTTGTTACAAGCAACAAACAGAGAGTACACATCTGTTTGGTCAAGACTTAGTCGACTGTAGATAGTTTATAAGTCGACTAGTACCTAGAGTAGTCGACTATACAAGTTAGGGTAGTCGACTTAGGTAAGTCACAGGCAACCAAACAGAATGAATATCTTTTTGGACAGCGCCCAGTCGACTATAGCTTCAAGATAAATCGACTAATAGTAGTATTAGTCGACTATAGGAGTAGGCAAGTCGACTAATAACACCTATTATGTGTTTTTGGTCAGGACTTCAGCAAATATTCAAAAATGTGCAAAAATAGTATAAATTACAATTGTTAACCTGATGATAAATCCTAAATAGACATACGTAATGTTCATGCATATAATTACTGTTTTACTCACTGAGCTGTCGAGCTCACTCTGTTTTATTAATCACCTTCAGGTTTGGATAAAGGTAAAGGACCTGCTTAATGGCAATATACGGGATAGGTGACAGCGGGAGATATTTTCACCCTTTTGGCATGTTCTTTGATATGTATATATTATTTTAAGAAAACTATGTAAAACTTCTATGTTGATGTTTGCCATGAACTTTTGTAAATATTGAAATGCTTGTATTATTAGGTGCTTGACTCGAATCTTGTGTAATATTGTGGAGTTTTATGGAATAGTAATGTGTAGGCTATGTTTCCTACCGGATTGTCAGATCAATGTTTGAAAATATGATAAATCATGCTGAGATCACATATGCATTTTGAGCGGAATATATTGTGAAGTCTTAAGTAGGCTGACGTTAACTGAAATTGAAGTGTCGTATCTTGATGGGTCCCAAACTTGGATTAAGAATAACCATGATGATTGTGATAACTGAAAATATAAAGACATGGGACCGTTACATGAGGTGGCATTGTTTTGTTAAACTTGAGGATGAGAAAGAGGCCAAGTGGTATATTGGGGTAATATTCATACATTTATATAAATGTGTATATATTGTGAAAATGAGTAAAAATAACTTCATTTTCACACCAATTCTCTTGTAGACTGTCTAAAACTCACTGAAGACAAGTCATCAGAGAACAAAGTCTATATTCCAGATGAGAGGCTAATCATAGCCACTCGTGTAATGTCAAGACACAGAGCATGAAGCCCGCGCCTCAACATCAGTACAATACCAAGACTCGAGGGTCGAAACCCGCGTCCCAGCTGCACTGTAATAACCAAGACACGAGGGTCAAAACCTGTGTCCCAGCTGCACTGTAATAACCAAGACGCGACTCGAAGCCCGCGTCTTTACATCAGTGCAGTATTAAGACGCGAGGGTCGAAACCCGCGTCTCGACATCACTGCAATCTCAAGACGCAGAACCTGAAGCCCGCGTCTGGCAGAGTTCGAACCCGCATCTAGCAAGGTTCGGGATCGGCATCTGAAACGCGAGGCTCGGAGCCTACGTTCTGACTACAGAGAAGCTATGCGTCTCGGTTATAACTGCCCTCATTACTGGGTCAATTACTGCCCACGTAATTAGGAAAGTTAACCCCATTATGGAGGGTTTTGGGGGAACAATCTTACCCCTGAAACCCCTATAAATAGCTTAGTTTACTACTGAAGAGGGGGAAAGTTTTGAAAAAATCAGAATCTTGAGCTGAGGAATACAAAAGAGTTCAACTCTTCTAACAACTTGCTGCGTATAAGTTTGTTCCTGCCTCAAGTCTCTTTGAGATTTTATTAAACATGAGCTGTGCTACTTCGTCCATAGTCCGAAGAGAAGATTCCTAGAAGATTGTGACGTTCACACGGTCAACAAAAAATAAGATTCACTTTCCATCGCTACATCAAGAACCCAGCATTAAATAAAGAGAATATTTGAGCTTGAATATCTTCTCTCCCTTGTAATCGGGATTGTTTGAGATTGTTATAATCTTTCATTGATTCAAGAAAATTTTATTACGATCCCCCAAATTTTTCCTGACCCAAACATCTTTCTCTCTCTCTCTCTCCCCACATTTTTCCTCCATCACTCTTCAGATCCAGATTTGAGAAATTGAAACCACCAAGAAATCCACCACAAAATACTCCATAATCCACCAATAATTGAGGTTATCTCCTTTCCTCTTTGTCTCACTCTCTTTCCTCTCTCTCTCTCTCTCTATCCCTCCCTTGGCCCTGGCGGCGGCCAGCAATACTGAAGGTGACCAAACGGTGGCTAGGAACACTGGCAGCGACCAACAAGGAGGAGGTGGTGGTGTTCAACCCTAATAGAAAAGAAAAGGAGAGGAAGGAAGAGAAGGGGTGTGACAGTGGCCAAGGTTACTACTGTTGCTGGTCTGACTCAGGCGCGACGAGCAACATGCGCGGGGGTGATCACTGTGGTGGGTGAGTGAGAGATCGAGGTGAGGAAGTTTTCTTGATAGATTTTCTTTGAATTTCTTGGAAAATTTATGAATCAATTTGTTGTAGATATAGTTTTAGATATTATGTTCTATTGCTTGATTTGAGATGATGATTGTGGATTTTGTTATAGTTGAGATTTTAGACAATGAGCAAGATTTGATTTGTGAAGGTAATTTAATAAAAATCATTATGTAATTATCTTTTATTGTGATTACAAAATACGATTGTTGGAGTTAAGATAATGAGGGTGGTTAGATAGTTAATTGTAATGAAGGTTGGGCAAATTCTAAAATTTCATTCTCAAACTAAATTTTTTTAAATCCAGATCATACTTTTGCTTTGGTTTCACATGGGATAGGAGTATTAAGGGATGTGAGCTCTAAATTGTTGTTGTAATGAAAATGATAAAAATTTTCTATTCAGCCCCTTAGCACATAAACTTTCCCGAAAAAATTCCCATCTAGTGCATTCAAAATTCTGAAAATAACAGTGTAGGGATCTATAACATTATGAAATAATTAGTTCACATGACACCTGTCCTAGTGCAATGATCTCAAGTCGTTAATCTCCCAATTAACCAATTATATTTACACCCAAACTTTTATTATGTCTTGCTAATTGTTTGTCTCCTTTCAATTAGGAGTATGCCTTATTATTCATGTTTATCTGAAGGAATTATGTCAATAATATCTAAGGTTACTTATAAGATTGAGTTTCCCCACTTCCATGCTTCTCAATGAACAATAGGATGTCTCCTATTATGCCTAGCTATTTGTTTAGGCTTATAAACTCCTAATTATAAAGGAAAGCTAGAGCAAAAAAGAGCAAGCCCATCAATTGTATGAGTTCAGAGCTTTTTTAGCCTGAACCAACAGTTAGATTTGTACCCATTAACAGTAGTACCTCACAATCATAATCTAGTAGAGATGTTAAACTTAGCACCACCTCTGGAGGATAGCACCACGAGACAATCTATTAAGCTGATATTTCAGTTCACGAGCCTATGGAAGCAACACCATTAATCGAGGATAATGTTACCGAGCAATCCAATAAAGCTAGAAATTTAGTTTTGAGAACAATGGTTGCACTAAATGAGAAATTACAGTGGAGTAATACACGAAAGATTCTAATTATCTTTAGGCTTTAACAGTGGGAGGCGATATCAAGAGAGAAGAGTTCCACAGAATGGTCTAGTAAAGACGTTAATTGAAAATAGTACCACAGGACATTCTAATGAAAATATAAATTTAGTCACTGTTGTTGATTAGACTGTGAAGGAAGAAATTATGAGGCTTGTTGGGACAATTGCTCCAAAGTCGACTCATCTTGTCATTCTGATCCTAGAACTGTAATTGATGTTAGTTTAAAGAGTTTTTCTGCGGAGGAGAGTATAGTGAGGTCCCCATTTAAACATATTTGTTGGGTTAGTGATAACAATGCCAAGGATTTTAGTGAAGAAATGAATGTTGGTAAATCTTTGAAATCTCATGCTGGGATTGCTATTATATATGAGCAAAACCTTGGGGGTATATAAAGGGAGTTAGTATCTTATGTTCTCAAAATCATCATTTACTACTATTAGTGTAAATTGTCCCATAAGCTCATACAACCCGGTCTATTCTTTTAGAGGATTTCCAACAATGTCTTAAATCAACATATAGGAATAGTTGTATTTGATTAAGTGGCCATATTGCTTTGCTTTATTACATTTCTTTCTAGTGACTTAAGTCACAGATGCCACCCGGTCCACTCGATGAAATTTTTTCTCAGTACTCCTTGAATTTCAAGAGTTGTGATAGGCCAATATGTTATGTCGATACTAGGATGAAAAATTAAGTTTTGCATAAGAATAAATAGAAGACAAAGAATTAATAAATTTAATAGATTTTGAAAGGCTCTCAAATAATATCTGCAAGGATTAAGCGAGCAACATCAAGTATCAGAGTAATCGTCTAACTGGGAAATGGGAAACATTTTCTTCCTACTTCCGTTTAATTATATGACTTTATCTAATAGAATTGGTTAATTAATTGTATTGGTGTTATCTAAAAAAGTGGATGGTTCCATGGGGAATCAAAAGTTAACGGATTAAGTTAGCTATTAATAGGTAATTAACTAAATGAGCAAATTAATGTGAGATTGATAACTAACTATGAAAATTTGCTAATTGATATTGTTTGATTAGTGATTAGCTAATTAACAATGAATCGATGGAATCCATGTGAGAACGACGGATAATTATGTAAGTGAATAATTCATATTGGTAAGAAAATGATAGTTGTGTACATTGTTGAGTATTACCGATTATGCCCGGGAATTAGTAAAAATTGCGGTGAAATGTATGCTAGTAACCTATGGTGGAAACTAGTTGATCAAGATGATTTCGACTGGTAGTTAATTAAAATAAAGTGAATGAAGAAAGAGGTGATCTCCCAATAATGAGATTAAGAGATTGAATGAGTGCATTGTAAAATGAAACCTAATCAAAATATTGAAGATTATTGCTGAACATGTTTATACTTAATCTATGTGGATGTTAGCTCAGAATCAAACACTGATATTGATATTTATAATTCGTTCACGAGCATGTGATGAAGTATTGATAATCTTTTGATATATTAGACTTTATGACAAATATGAACATCAAATACATGAATATGATTGTGTATAGCACATTGACATGTATGTGATTGTTGCTTGATGCTATGACTATGAATGTGTATATGATATTTGAATATGTGTATACACTAAAATTGTATGAACTTGATCGTGTGTGACATATTAGAGATATACATATACAAGATATATATCTACATTATACATACATACATATATGTATATATGTGTGTGTGTATGTATGTATGTATATATGCAAATAACATGATCTAGGCTGAATACTGATAATGTGAATGAGAACTCAATCCATATAACTTAGATGAGTAGATTACTACATTGTCAACTTGAAACTTTTATGTATGTATTTTTTAAAAACAGAATTGATAAGCTGAGAATCAAACTATAATAACTGGTCATTTTTTATATTGAGGTAAATTAGTTATTACATGCGTGCGCGCGTGCGCGCGCGCACACACACACACTTGTTGCATTCATGCATATTGGGAAAAAAGACCAGGCGGAAGCCAGTAGGAGGGAGAAGATTGTTGGAAAGAGAGAATATTGTTGAGGAAGTTGACATGGATTGCCGAGGGGTCGTCGAGGTGATCGCCGAGGAAGTCGACGACGGAAAGGCGAAGGAAACAGCAGCAGAAAATAGCAGCAGCAGCAGGAAATAGAGGTGGTGGTCGACCGGCCCGGTCGACCGTCCACAGTATCAGGAGATCGGTCGACCGGCCTGGTCGACCGACGTGCACAACGTGCACAATGTTAGAGCTCGGTCGACCGCCCGGTTGACCGACTCGACTAACTGTAAGTACCCAACTCTCTGTTGGGTACCCGATCGACCGGCCGGTCGACCGGTGGAAGGGATCGGTCGACCGCCCGGTCGACCGACAAGCGGGACGGGCTGCGTTTTCTGTTTTGAAAACCGGTTGGTATAAATATGGGTTTTTGCCTAGGGTTTCAAAAGAAGTGGGAGGCTGCTGATTGCTGGGATTTGCTGGAGCTCTCTTGCACTAAAAGAGGCTGCTAGCAATTGTAATCATCTTCCAAGTAAATTAAATCTCTCTTTCGATTGCCCCAAGGACGTAGGCATTGAGGCCGAACCTCGTTAGATTGTTTTGTTTGCGTCTGCTTTCTTCTGGTGATTATTTTGTGCTGTTTGGGATTGTTCTTCGTGCTTGGGAGATTCAGGGGATCCTCTATCGGGTTGTTGTCGTGTGCACAACAAGTGGTATCAGAGCTTCCAGGTTGCGCTTGGGATTTCTGGAGATTCGGAGGGCTCGAGATCTGATTCGGTGGAGATCGTGTGTCGATCTCAGATCAGAGGTATTGGCGTTCGTGGGATCATGTGTCGATCTCAGGAGGACGCAAGGAGGGCTCGTGGAATCTGTGTTGGAGTAGATCCGGTGAGAAACTCAATCTAGGGTTTCAGGAAAAAAGGTAAAAATCCAATTTTTTATCTGAGTAGTGATCTATTTTCAGTTGGTTGTTCTTCCGCATAGATAGAGGATCAAGTAATCTCAATGGCAGAAGAAACTACTTCAGTTAAGACTGTAACGCCCCGATCCCACGGATACGGAGACGTCACTGCGACGTATATACGTAGGTCAAAAGGTGCCCCCACGTATATACGCTAAGCATAAAAGTACAACAAAGATCAGAGTATACGACAAAGCGTGGTATATTCATATGCCAACTCAAAAAGTATAAATACAAAGTTATACAGGATATGATAACCATTACACTATACAAGTGTATTGTTCTCACAACCAAGTCCAAAAAGTAAAGTCTACAACATGTACACAAAATGCTCACTAGGTGGAGGAAGATCCCGTGAGTCAAAAGTGAGGAGTCTGGCACGAGGGGTCTGGGACTAATCAGCCTGCTCACTAAGATAGACTTGATCCTCTGTGGATGGCTCCACTTCGATCCAAGCCTCTGAATCTGAACATACAAATCCAAGGGAGTCAGGGCCTCCCAACAATGAACAGGCTACAGCCAAATGGCTAAGAAACATGAATAAGGAAAGCTGGAACAGTATAATGAATATCGGATAACAAGTAATGAAAGCAATACAAGATAATGATGAAATGGCAATGATCCACAATTAACGACTATTATTATTATTACTTGTCTTACTGTGATATCTAGCTATGTGACCCAGCGTCCCAGCGCACATAGATCCATATCCTAGTAATACAAGGTTGTTATTGGAAACAGCGGGGGTATCAACGAACTATGTTTACAGTGGGTCCCGTGCATGCCCGGGACCACGGTCCAGGGTGTTCCGTTGCTTGATGACGGAACCAGCCGCAAGGCCTATCAGGAGGGACTTATGTATGCCCTTTGTCATGACAGTATTCAGGAATAGGGAGCAAGCACTCCCCTCGGTCCCCTGGAGGCCCTCAGGTTAGACCGGAATATGATTGTACAATATACCTAATGCCACTGTAAACACGAACACATATCGATATCCGCATGTTTCCCCCGACCCATATGTAAGTTGGTCCATTTTATACAAAAGTCGAGTGTATCATGCTTGGTTTAAGAGATAGCATGATGAGGGGTGATATTCACTATTTAACAAGTTATGAAATGAGAAAATACAATAGCATGTCATGAAGTAACAAGTAGTGAGATCTGTCCAGTAACATATCCTGTAATACCAGTTATGAAGCATGAACAAGAATAATATGTCACACATGTATCAATGATAAGATCCAATTTCAGGAAAGAAATCAACTAAGTCAAACAGTCAGAATTAGTCGACTAGATGGAAGGGTTAGTCGACTAATAGGGGTCTTAAGTCGACTAATAGTCTGGATGAGTCGACTAAAACTGGGTTCCAGAGAGTTGGAATTCTGTTTCAGGAAAAGTTAGTCGACTATGGTGAAATGTGTAGTCGACTAACAGATACCTAAGTCGACTAATAGTGGGGCTAAGTCGACTAAAACTGTGATACAGAGAGTTGGGATTTACTTCAGGAAAAAGTAGTCGACTAGGTAAAAATAGTAGTCGACTAGTAGTCTCAAGTCGACTGATATCTAGGCTAAGTCGACTGGAGCCGAGAGTTGGTGTTTCTGGTTCAGAAAAAGGTTAGTCGACTAGGGTTAAGAGAATAGTCGACTAGGGGTCTCTAGTCGACTGGAAATCTGGTCTAGTCGACTAAAACTGTGAAATCAGGAAAGGTTAAGTTTCAACTAAGGTGGGTTAGTCGACTAGTCCCTAGGTCAAGTCGACTAATCGTGGGAAAAACAGTGACAGAACAGATTTTCTGGTGGTTGTGTTTGATGGTTTAAAAATGTGATTTTGATGTCATATGTGTACAAGATATGAAGGCACAATTACAATAGGAATTTATCAAGTCTTGGTGAGTAAAAATACTCACAAGGAATGGTTATGTGAAGCTTATACGAGTTCCGAAAGGTCGTAGTCGACGATATCACCAACTTGATCTTTGGCGATATACGATACGATCCCAAATCCAAGAGTTGTGGTTGCTTGAGAAGGAGATGAAGACCTTGGTGTTGTTTTGGAAGTAGGTGGTTGAGTTTGAGATGGAGGAGGAAATGTGAAGGTTAATTTCTTGGTGAAGTGAAGAAAAGAGAAAAGAATTGTAAAGGAAAAGATTATATAGGATTTGGATTTGGAGAGGAGATGTAATTAAGGAATTTGAGAGGGGGTTTTGTGTAAAAAGGGGAGGATGAGGTGTCTCCCTTGGCCAATCATGGCCGGCCAAAGAAGAGAGAGAGAGAGAGAGAAGGGCATTAATGGTAGAAGAGTGTGGAGTTTTGTGGAGTTTGTTGGAAAATTGGAAAAATTGGAATTTTTAGAAATTGGAAATCTTGTGGTTTGTGAAGGAAGGAAAGGAAAATAAGAGAAAGGAAAAAGGAAAAGAATTTATAAAATGAAGATATTTTCTTGGTCTCCAAAAATGAAAATATCGGGAACACAGATTCCTGGGTTTAAGTCTAAGATGCGGAAAACATTTCGGAAAATACCGAAATCGTCCGAAATTCAAGTATCTCGGAACGACTCGTAAATTTTACCAAAAATCAATAATAATGTATGAAGACTTATAGTGAAACCCGTTTGAAGAAATACTTTATAGTTTTAAAGCTAAAAATCCCGGAATCAGTTATCTACCGACTCCGTTGGAATTTTCATAAATTCATAAAATTCTCAGAAAAAGTATTTAGATAGAAAACAGGATTCTAAGAAATAAAGCCTAAAGGACTTTCTAGAAATTCCTAACTGTTTGGAAAATAAAAATTCGGGAATCGATCAGTGACATTGGTCGACACCGGTTTTGAAGAAATTCATTTTAATTCAGGAAAAATCCAGAAAATCATATAAAATCTAATATATTAGAAAATGATATTTGAAATTGAAATCGGTCAAATACGGAAAGTAAATCGAAAAATACGATCGAAAAGCTGAATACGCAACTAAGTACGTATTCCGGAAACGGGGTATTACAATCCATCCACCTTACAAAAATTTCGTCCTCGAAATTTCGTAAAGTGAAAGGTAACAAGTAGAGAAGGATAAGATGGAAGATAACAGTAGAGAAGAATAGAAGGAAAGAGTCTTACCAATCAAGATGTGAAGAGTTGAGGGTAACGCTCACGGATAACGTCCTCTCGTTCCCACGTGGCCTCTCCTGGCGCATGTCTGTTCCAAGACACCAACACTAATGGTATAGCCTTGTTCTTCAGTGTCTTGACACTCTTATCCAAAATGGCCATCGGCTGCTCTTGATATGATAAGTCCGGCTGTAGTTCCAGTTCGGAATGATCCAGAATATGACTATCATCCTTGACATACTTCCTCAACTGAGACACGTGGAAAACATTGTGCACTCCGTCCAAAGATGGCGGTAATGCCAATCTGTAAGACACATCTCCCACTCGGTCCAAAATCTCGAATGGGCCGATATATCTCGGACTAAGCTTTCCACGAATACCGAACCGGATTACACCTTTGGTAGGTGATATCCTCAAAAACACATGATCTCCAACTCCGAATTCCAATGGCCTTCTCTGTGAATCTGCCCAACTCTTCTGCCTACTCTGAGCTGCCCTGAGATGATCTCTGATGATCCTGACTTTCTCTGTTGTCTGAATCAGGATCTCTGGTCCTAATAGTCTTCTCTCACCGACTTCATCCCAACAAATCGGTGATCTACATTTCCTTCCATACAGTGCCTCAAATGGTGCCATCTTGATACTTGCCTGATAGCTGTTATTATAAGAAAACTCAGCCAAGTGAAGATGATCTTCCCATGATCCCTTAAACTCAATCATGCAGGCTCTTAGCATATCTTCAAGGATCTGGATAGTCCTTTCAGATTGTCCGTCTGTCTGAGGATGATATGATGTACTGAATTTCAGACGAGTTCCCAGACTCTCTTGGAGACTTTCCCAGAAATGAGATCTGAATCTGGTGTCTCTATCTGATACAATACTAACAGGAACTCCATGTAGACGAACTATCTCCTTCATGTATTTGTCTGCCAAAACCTCTGTTGTCTGACCCACCCTGAATGGTATGAAGTGAGCTGACTTGGTGAGGCGATCAATGATTACCCACACAGTATTATTACCTTTGGGACTACGAGGTAATGCCGTGACAAAATCCATGGTGATGTGCTCCCACTTCCATTCGGGTATCGGTAAAGGTTGTAGAAGTCCGGCTGATCTCTGATGCTCTATCTTTATCTGCTGGCACACCAAGCACTTGGCTACATACTGAGCTATCTCCCTTTTCATAGCATTCCACCAAAACTGCTTCTTGATGTCCTGATACATCTTGTTTCCCCCGGGTGTATGGAATATGCTGAACTGTGTGCTTCCTCTAAAATCTTCTGTCTGACTTCTCCTTGGGGAACACAAAGTCTGCTACCAAAATATAGAGCACCATCTGGATGAATACAGATATCAGTCCTCAATCCAGCCTCTACCTGATCTCGGAATTTCTGTAATCTGGGATCTCCCTTTTGAGCTTCTTTGATCTCATCTATCAATGTTGGCTGAATCTGTAAAGTCATAAACTGTCCTGCCTTCTCAGTTCCTCGAACCAACAGTAAGTCCAATCTGATGAAGTCTTGAATCAACTCCCTCTGCTGAGTGATTTGGACTAGCACTCTATTCTCTGGCATCCTGCTCAGTGCATCTGGAACTGTATTGACCTTGCCTGGATGATATTGCAAGTCAATATCATAGTCCGCCATAAGTTCAAGCCACCTCCTCTGCCTCATGTTCAACTCTTTCTGTGAGAAGATATACTTGAGGCTCTTGTGATCCGTGTATATCAACACTTTGTCTCCCAGAAGATAATGCCTCCAGATCTTCAAAGCAAATATCACAGCTGCTAGCTCCAAGTCATGAGTTGGGTAATTCCGCTCATGAGTCTTCAGTTGCCTAGATGCATATGCTATAACATGATCATGTTGCATAAGTACACATCCCAGGCCTTTTCCTGATGCATCACTGAATATGACCATCCCTCCTCTCCCTGAGGGAGTCTTCAAGATTGGAGCTGAAATGAGCCTCTGCTTCAATTGCTCAAATGCTGCGGTACACTCCTCTGTCCAAATGTACCTTTCCCCTTTCCTGGTGAGCTGGGTTAATGGGGCTGCAATCCTGGAGAAATCTTGGACAAAGCGTCTGTAATATCCAGCTAGTCCAAGAAAACTCTTAATCTCAGTCACCGTCCTTGGAATTGGCCAATCTTTCACCGCCTGGACTTTGCTGGGGTCAACTGAAATTCCTTCTGCTGAAACCATGTGTCCAAGGAAGGCTATACTGTCCAATCAGAAATCACACTTGCTCCTCTTAGCATGAAGCTGCTCCTGCTGGAGAGTTTGCAACACAATCCTCAAGTGTTCTGCATGCTCCCTGTTGTTCTTTGAATAGATCAGGATGTCATCTATAAAAACAACAACAAACTGATCCAGATAGGGCGAGAACACTCGGTTCATCAAATCTATGAAAACTGCAGGGGCATTAGTGACTCCGAAAGGCATAACTAGAAACTCATAGTGGCCATAACGGGTCCTGAATGCCGTCTTCAGAATATCTTCTTTCTTTACCCTCAGCTGATGGTAACCCGACTGTAAATCCAATTTAGAGAATACTCGGGCTCCATGAAGCTGATCAAACAAATCATCAATCCTGGGTAAGGGATACTTGTTCTTGATGGTAACTTTGTTCAATTCTCTATAATCAATACAAAGCCTTTTACCACCATCCTTCTTGTTCGCCAACAGTACTGGAGCTCCCCATGGTGAAGTACTTGGCCGAATCAATCCCTTGTCTGAGTATTCCTGCAGTTGCTTCTTCAGAATCTCTAACTCTGTCGGTGCCATCCTGTACGGAGCCTTGGATATAGGAGCTGCTCCAGGAATAGTCTCAATAGAGAACTCAATCCCCCTTTCCGGTGGAAGTCCTGAGATCTCAGCAAACACTCCTGGGAATTCATCCCACACCGGTACTCCCTTCTGAACCTCCGAAGTAGTCATCCGAGTCTTTCCCTTGGTAGACTTCACCTCTCCACTAAATTGGAATTCCGGCTGAAGAGGGATCCTGAAATTAATCTTCCTCTCCCTACAGTCAATCACTGCATAGTACTGACTGAGCCAGGTCATGCCTAAGATTACGTCGTACCCTCTGGTGTCTAGTACGAGCATATCTATGGCCAAGATCTTATCACAAAGTTCTACTGGACAATCAGTACAAACTCTAGAGGATATGACTACCCCATTCCCTGTACTAATCTCCCATTTGTGGTCTAATGATCTAACAGGTATAGAATGCAATGCCACAAAATGATCTGAGATATAACAGTGGGATGCGCCTGAATCGAATAGAGCGAGAACAGGTTTTGAATGAACTCTGATGTTACCTGTTATCACTTCCTCTGAAGCCTCAGCCTCTTCTGCTGTCAGATTGTAAGCCTGACCTCTACCACGCCCTGCTGCAGTCCTGGCTCCTCTCTGGACTGGGCGAACAACATGCTATGGAGGAAGGGGAAGAGCTCTCCTCATCACTGGTCCTTGGTTCCTCTGTCCAAGTGGCCCTGGAAGTACCCTCTGTCCATTTGGTCCTTGAAGTGTTGGCACAGCTTGACCGGCTACCCCCATTCTCCTGTGTGGACATGCTTCTATGGAATGATCTCGGGATCCACACACCAAACATAGTCCATTTGCCCTACGGCAATTTTGCTGAGAATGTCCTGGTTTCTGGCAAAAGTTGCAGATAGGATCTGGTTGAGCCATCTGGTAAGGTGCTGGTCTGAATGGTTGTCTCATCTGGACCTTCGCTGCTCTGTATGGGCCTCCTCTTCCCATTGGTGGAAACGGCCTCTTCATGGCCTGATTCCTCATCTGATTCACTTTCTTCTTCTCAAGCCCACGCTCTACCTCTCGAGCTATGGTGAGAACTTCTGAATAGGTCTTCAGTTGCTGGGGCATTAAGAAAACCTGTATATCCATCTGTAATCCCTGCTGGAATCTGCTTGCCCGCTTCTCCTCATCCGTCACCATATACGGAGCAAAGCGGCTAAGCCTGAGAAATTCCGCGGCATACTCATCCACGGATTTGTTCCACTGCTGGAGTTTGATAAATTGCTCTTCCATGTCCTTCTGAGCAGTAGCAGGGAAGAATCTACTGTAAAAACTTTTGGAGAACGTGTCCCAGGTGACAGGCTTCTCCAATCTGGCCTCCTCAGCTAGCCACCAAGTTCTAGCTATGTCTTTCAGCTGAATCTTGGCGACCTCCACTTGGTTCTCCTTTGGTACTCTGGCTGCATTCAGCAAATCGGTGGTGTCCGTCAGCCATTGCTCAGCATCCAGGGGTTTCTCTTCACCCGTGAATATGGCTGGTTGTAGCCTCCTGAAATCTGAAATATTCCCCGGCCTCTGTTCCTTTGGAGTTGTCAACTCTTGCCGGAGAAGTTCCGTCTGTTGCTGCTGGTTCTCCATCATCGTCTGAATGACCCGTAGAATATCCACATTCTCTCCCGTGGGTCCATTCGATGATTGCCCGGAGTGGTTACGTCCCGTCCTTCTCTCCATACCGAGTTGGGAAAAGATAACTGGAATTTGGAAACAAATGGAAGGAGTTTAGGACACAAGGGAAGGAATCAAGAAGGAATCAAGAAGGACTCAATAACTTTGTACATTGTAGTTGGCATTAGCAAATTTCAGTAATTTGCTGCTTGATTGTACTTTAGGTTTGAGAGCCTAAGCTCTGATACCAACCTGTAACGCCCCGATCCCACGGATACGGAGACGTCACTGCGACGTATATACGTAGGTCAAAAGGTGCCCCCACGTATATACGCTAAGCATAAAAGTACAACAAAGATCAGAGTATACGACAAAGCGTGGTATATTCATATGCCAACTCAAAAAGTATAAATACAAAGTTATACAGGATATGATAACCATTACACTATACAAGTGTATTGTTCTCACAACCAAGTCCAAAAAGTAAAGTCTACAACATGTACACAAAATGCTCACTAGGTGGAGGAAGATCCCGTGAGTCAAAAGTGAGGAGTCTGGCACGAGGGGTCTGGGACTAATCAGCCTGCTCACTAAGATAGACTTGATCCTCTGTGGATGGCTCCACTTCGATCCAAGCCTCTGAATCTGAACATACAAATCCAAGGGAGTCAGGACCTCCCAACAATGAACAGGCTACAGCCAAATGGCTAAGAAACATGAATAAGGAAAGCTGGAACAGTATAATGAATATCGGATAACAAGTAATGAAAGCAATACAAGATAATGATGAAATGGCAATGATCCACAATTAACGACTATTATTATTATTACTTGTCTTACTGTGATATCTAGCTATGTGACCCAGCGTCCCAGCGCACATAGATCCATATCCTAGTAATACAAGGTTGTTATTGGAAACAGCGGGGGTATCAACGAACTATGTTTACAGTGGGTCCCGTGCATGCCCGGGACCACGGTCCAGGGTGTTCCGTTGCTTGATGACGGAACCAGCCGCAAGGCCTATCAGGAGGGACTTATGTATGCCCTTTGTCATGACAGTATTCAGGAATAGGGAGCAAGCACTCCCCTCGGTCCCCTGGAGGCCCTCAGGTTAGACCGGAATATGATTGTACAATATACCTAATGCCACTGTAAACACGAACACATATCGATATCCGCATGTTTCCCCCGACCCATATGTAAGTTGGTCCATTTTATACAAAAGTCGAGTGTATCATGCTTGGTTTAAGAGATAGCATGATGAGGGGTGATATTCACTATTTAACAAGTTATGAAATGAGAAAATACAATAGCATGTCATGAAGTAACAAGTAGTGAGATCTGTCCAGTAACATATCCTGTAATACCAGTTATGAAGCATGAACAAGAATAATATGTCACACATGTATCAATGATAAGATCCAATTTCAGGAAAGAAATCAACTAAGTCAAACAGTCAGAATTAGTCGACTAGATGGAAGGGTTAGTCGACTAATGGGGGTCTTAAGTCGACTAATAGTCTGGATGAGTCGACTAAAACTGGGTTCCAGAGAGTTGGAATTCTGTTTCAGGAAAAGTTAGTCGACTATGGTGAAATGTGTAGTCGACTAACAGATACCTAAGTCGACTAATAGTGGGGCTAAGTCGACTAAAACTGTGATACAGAGAGTTGGGATTTACTTCAGGAAAAAGTAGTCGACTAGGTAAAAATAGTAGTCGACTAGTAGTCTCAAGTCGACTAATATCTAGGCTAAGTCGACTGGAGCCGAGAGTTGGTGTTTCTGGTTCAGAAAAAGGTTAGTCGACTAGGGTCAAGAGAATAGTCGACTAGGGGTCTCTAGTCGACTGGAAATCTGGTCTAGTCGACTAAAACTGTGAAATCAGGAAAGGTTAAGTTTCAACTAAGGTGGGTTAGTCGACTAGTCCCTAGGTCAAGTCGACTAATCGTGGGAAAAACAGTGACAGAACAGATTTTCTGGTGGTTGTGTTTGATGGTTTAAAAATGTGATTTTGATGTCATATGTGTACAAGATATGAAGGCACAATTACAATAGGAATTTATCAAGTCTTGGTGAGTAAAAATACTCACAAGGAATGGTTATGTGAAGCTTATACGAGTTCCGAAAGGTCGTAGTCGACGATATCACCAACTTGATCTTTGGCGATATACGATACGATCCCAAATCCAAGAGTTGTGGTTGCTTGAGAAGGAGATGAAGACCTTGGTGTTGTTTTGGAAGTAGGTGGTTGAGTTTGAGATGGAGGAGGAAATGTGAAGGTTAATTTCTTGGTGAAGTGAAGAAAAGAGAAAAGAATTGTAAAGGGAAAGATTATATAGGATTTGGATTTGGAGAGGAGATGTAATTAAGGAATTTGAGAGGGGGTTTGTGTAAAAAGGGGAGGATGAGGTGTCTCCCTTGGCCAATCATGGCCGGCCAAAGAAGAGAGAGAGAGAGAAGGGCATTAATGGTAGAAGAGTGTGGAGTTTTGTGGAGTTTGTTGGAAAATTGGAAAAATTGGAATTTTTGGAAATTGGAAATCTTGTGGTTTGTGAAGGAAGGAAAGAAAATAAGAGAAAGAAAAAAGGAAAAGAATTTATAAAATGAAGATATTTTCTTGGTCTCCAAAAATGAAAATATCGGGAACACAGATTCCTGGGTTTAAGTCTAAGATGCGGAAAACATTTCGGAAAATACCGAAATCGTCCGAAATTCAAGTATCTCGGAACGACTCGTAAATTTTACCAAAAATCAATAATAATGTATGAAGACTTATAGTGAAACCCGTTTGAAGAAATACTTTATAGTTTTAAAGCTAAAAATCCCGGAATCAGTTATCTACCGACTCCGTTGGAATTTTCATAAATTCATAAAATTCTCAGAAAAAGTATTTAGATAGAAAACAGGATTCTAAGAAATAAAGCCTAAAGGACTTTCTAGAAATTCTTAACTGTTTGGAAAATAAAAATTCGGGAATCGATCAGTGACACTGGTCGACACCGGTTTTGAAGAAATTCATTTTAATTCAGGAAAAATCCAGAAAATCATATAAAATCTAATATATTAGAAAATGATATTTGAAATTGAAATCGGTCAAATACGGAAAGTAAATCGAAAAATACGATCGAAAAGCTGAATACGCAACTAAGTACGTATTCCGGAAACGGGGTATTACAAAGACCATGAATCCTCATCCGAGGATTGATATCGTTAAGTTTAATGACACAAATAACTTTAGGATGTGGAGATGTGAGGTTATGGATGCCCTGAATGCATCGAACCTCGAGGATACTCTCCTTCTGGAGAAGAAGAGATGCAAGACCACTGATGAAGAGTGGGCAAAGATGAACAGGTCGGCGTGTGGGTTGATACGTCCATGTTTGTCGCAAGACATAAAATACCTTACACAACATGAGACGTCGGCGAAGCATCTGTGGGAAATCCTTGAGAAGAAATACTTGACGAAGAGTGTTGAGTCAAGATTGCAGCTTAAGAGTAAGCTGTACAGATTTTAGATGAAGAAGGGGAGCACAGTGAATGAGCATATCAACCGATACACGAAGCTTCTTACAGACTTGGTGAACGTGGATGTCATTATAGAAGAGGAGGACAAGGCGATCATCTTCCTGAACTCACTCCCAGAGGAGGAGTATGAGACATTCACACTGACCTTCATAAATGGAAGGCAGACCTTGGATTACAATGAGGTGTCGTCTGCACTGACAAGTTATGAGACGAGGAAGAAGGAGAGACACCTTCTAAGTCAAGCTCATCGGCGGAGGCACTGGAAGTAAGAGGCAGAGGTTCATTGAGGAAGGGCAAGGAGGTTAGAGGAAGATCAAAATTCAGGCCGGGTTTCAGAAATCTGAAGAGGAATCAGTGTGCATTGTGCAAGGAACTAGGACACTGGAAAGCAGAATGCCCGAAGGCCAAAGGTAAGAAGGTGGAGTCAAAGGCCGAGGCGAATCTCGCACAGGCGGATGGATCGGATGATGACTCATCGGTGTTCTCTCTCTCGGTTACTACCCCTACTGTTTGTAACTCAGATAGTGCTGAGTGGATCTTGGATAGCGGAGCCACCTATCATGTGTGCCCGAACAGGGCCTGGTTTTCTAGCTTTGAGAAGCTGGATGGATGTTACACGGTCATGGGGGATGACCATTCGTGTAATATAGAAGGGATGGGTACAGTCCGCATCAAGATGGATGATGGGATAGTTCGAGAGTTGAAGGAGGTGAGGTATGTACCTCAGCTCAAAAGGAATCTTATCTCAGTTGGCACTTTGGAAGCATCGGGCATGGTGATATCTGTTCGAGATGGCGATCTCAGGATGATCAAGGGCTCGATGGTGGTGACGAAGGGCATCCGTCAAGGCAACCTCTACTACTTGAAGGGTAGTACGATTACAAATCAGGTGGAGACTTCGAGTTCCTCAGATGATGGTGGCCCGGAGGTCTGGCAGGGAAAGGTTGGACAGGAAGAAGAAAAATCTTTGCGAGCTCCTGCAAAGATGGAATCGCTGGAAGGTGCTGCTACCTGCAAGTTGGAAGGTGAACACAGCGTTCTGGACAAGAAGAAGGTGAGATTCAGCACCAGTACTCACCACAATGAAGGTCTTCTTGATTGTGTTCACATGAGCGTATGGGGACCTGCTAAGACGGCATCGCTTGGAGGTCACAGGTACTTTGTCTCATTAATTGATGGTTCATCTAGGCAGGTTTGAATATATCCCATGAGACAAAGGGGTGAAGCCCTAGATGTGTTGGTGAAGTGGAGAGGAAGAATGGAGAGGCAGATAGGTAGGAAGATAAAGGAGCTTTAGATTGGTAATGTTAGAAAGGACATGCACCAATTCCTACGATTTGGCCAGAACACAGGTATTGCTACTCACTTCACAACAGGTACAGATGGGTTGGCTAAAGAAGTAGTCCGCTCCTTGCTAGAGGAGGTTCGGGAGTTATTGTCTAATGCAAGATTGGACAGGTCACTTTGGGCTGAGGCGACAGAGTATGCTAGCCATCTCATGAATAGATCGACTGCGATGGGAGGTAAAGCTCCACTAGAAATTTGGTCTGGAAAATCTGCTCAAGATCATGGTGTGCTGCGGGAGTTTGGAAGTCCGGCCTACTTTAGTGCCAAGAATGGCAAGGTAAATCCGCGAGCAAAGAGGTTTGTCTATTTGAGCGTCAAGAGGAACAGCTACAGGTTGTGGGACCCTGAAGACAAGAAGATCGTGATGAGCAGGAATGTCACATTTGGAGAGACTTCAGTGTTGAAGTCCACTGTCTCTCAGCAGGTAGAGAGGACAGAGACCATGAAAGGATCGCAGCGGGTGGAGGTTGATGCTACTGCATCATCTCCAGTTGGTTCGGCATTTGAGGAGACTTCATCGGAGGTGACACCGGGTGGAGATCATGAAATCAAGGATGATGCTGAACAGGTCGAAGACATTGTTGAGGATGTCGAGTTGTTTGCAGCCATTGGAACCAAGATAAAACCACGCGTGTGGGGAAAGAAGCATGAATCTCAAGCTTGTGATCGCGACAAGCTAAAGTTGAAGGCCGTTGTTCTCCATGATGGTCATGCGGAGGTTCATTTGACTCGGTCTGACAGGTTCGCTGCTGCAAATACAGGTACCAGTGCTTGAGCTTGATGAAGCTCATCTCAATGAACTACGGTTGGCTTGATCCTTTTGGGCAAAGGTATGTAGGCAGCCGTAAAGGCGCAGCTAGTTGGTGATGCAACCCGTATGAAGCTATTTGGGTTCTCGAGAAGCTGTTTGGATCTTCACGTAGAGGTGAAGAGTTGTGGCCGATGGAACTCCACGTAGAGGTGGAAAGGTTTCACGTAGAGGTGAAGCATTGTGGCCAGTTGGACTTCACGTAGAGGTGAGGTGTTGTGATCTCGATGAACAGGTGATCTTCCGGTGAGAAGATGTTGAGCTTACATAAGGAGGGGTGTGCATCCAGTTGAAGCCGATGATGTTTGGTGTGCTCTAGCAGACTTGGCTAGACCGTCAGTGGAAGACAGGTATACTAGATAGAGCTAGTCAGTTGGAGAGTCAGTGTTGGCTCATGAGAAGTCTTCGTGAGGTCGGAAGTTGCGGAGGAGGAGCCACGGTATGGTAATCGGTATGTATGAAAATTCTCCTAAGGTGAAGTGCAAAGAAGGCATGTGCGATGTTTTCCAGTGGACAGCTGAGCTAAAGACTCCAAGCCGAGATCGTGTGTCGATTTCGCCGAGATCGTGTGTCGATTTCGTCTGGTGCGCGCAAGCGGAGATCGTGTGTCGATTTCGCCAGGTGATAGACTGGGGTTCGTTGGAGATCGGCTCAGATTTTGGGAAAAAATCTTCGCCGAGGTGGAGAATTATTGGAAAGAGAGAATATTGCTGAGGAAGTTGACATGGATTGCCGAGGGGTCGTCGAGGTGATCGCCGAGGAAGTCGACGACGGAAAGGCGAAGGAAACAGCAGCAGAAAATAGCAGCAGCAGCAGGAAACAGAGGTGGCGGTCGACCGGCCCGGTCGACCGTCCACAGTATCAGGAGATCGGTCGACCGGCCCGGTCGACCGACGTGCACAACGTGCACAGTGTTAGAGCTCGGTCGACCGCCGGTCGACCGACTCGACTGACTGTAAGTACCCAACTCTCTGTTGGGTACCCGGTCGACCGGCCGGTCGACCGGTGGAAGGGATCGGTCGACCGCCCGGTCGACCGACAAGCGGGGCGGGCTGCGTTTTCTGTTTTGGAAACCGGTTGGTATAAATATGGGTTTTTGCCTAGGGTTTCAAAAGAAGTGGGAGGCTGCTGATTGCTGGGATTTGCTGAGCTCTCTTGCACTAAAAGAGGCTGCTAGCAATTGTAATCATCTTCCAAGTAAATTAAATCTCTCTTTCGATTGCCCCGAGGACGTAGGCATTGAGGCCGAACCTCGTTAGATTGTTTTGTTTGCGTGTGCTTTCTTCTGGTGATTGTTTTGTGCTGTTTGGGATTGTTCTTCGTGCTTGGGAGATTCAGGGGATCCTCTATCGGGTTGTTGTCGTGTGCACAACAAAGATGATGTTATATATATTTATCAAAGGAAGGGGCCGAGCGAGGGCCAATAGAAGGGGGAAGACGGTGTTATTATATATATATATATATATATATATATATATATATATATATATATATATATATATATATATATATATATATATAGAGATAGACTTGTATCCTTTCAAAAGGATTTGATCCCGGATCCTTCCCACTCAAATTCAACCCTCCAACATTCGAATACAAGATCCACTCCGTTGAAGTTGATCTATACTATTTCAAGTATCTATAAACCAAAAATCAAGTGTTTTAAATACTTTTTGCCCATCCATCAAGTAGGGAAAAAACGGACGGCCTAAATAGTGAGTTGGTTAGTTTAACGGTGTAGAACATTTGAAATCTAACAAAAATTAGTTTATAGGGGTTTTTAAATGTTTAGATCATAATGAAATGGTCGGATCGAGAATTTGTATGTCTAAAGACATAGATCTAACCAACTCGCTACTTTCGGCCGTCCATTTTGCGTCGCTTGATGGATAGGCAAAAAGTATTTAAAACACTTGATTTTTGGTTTATAGATACTTGAAATAGTATAGATCAACTTCAACGGAGTGGATCTTGTATTCGAATGTTGGAGGGTTGAATTTGAGTGGGAAGGATCCGGGATCAAATCCTTTTGAAAGGATACAAGTCTATCTCTATATATATATATATATATATATATATATATATATATATATATAAAAGAGCCGGTAGGACAGGGAAGATGGAGATCTAACATTTCACTTGTGAATTGTATATGCATATGGATAAAACATGATGCATATCTTACCAATGTGTGATGTGAATATTGTGAAGTGTGATATGATTGTGTGATATACAAGTTTATTTTGTGTTATACGTATTATCTGATGAATAAATAAACATTTCTTTTTTTGTTGTGATTGGTATACCTCTGTGTGTGGTAATGTGATAAATGTGTGATGCATGTTGTTTATATATAAGATGAATTCAATAATAAATCATAAGTAACTAAGAGAATTACTTTATATAATTAAATACACTGTAATATACGGAATAGAAATCTAAGAAAGTTAAAGTGAAGCAATGACCAAAGGAGTCAGGTCGTTCCATAGACCATGGAGATAGTTGTTTCGGTTGTTTATTTATGATACACTGTCGATTCTTTATTTCTCTTGTTTATCCATACTTACCTTTGTTATTGAAGAAAATCATGCTTCTTATTGAATATATATAACATTCCTCGATTTTCTTTTGAATCTACTCACTGAGCTGTCGAGCTTACCTCTCCCGGTTTCATGTTTTTTAGGTCATGGCGAGGCGGAGCCCAGCTTCAAATATAGGCGTTTTGTTAAGAATTTCACAAATAATGAAAGTATAAAGATATAATTATGTGTTATTACTTGTAAAAGTTTTCTGGTTGTGCATGTTCATAACCTTATTCGATTTGTACTTGTAGAGTGTATTACATTTGTTAGATGAAATTATGTAAAGATGACTTAATTTGTGAAGATCATGATAAATCGAAGTTATAACAGTTTTGAGTTATATTATGTATGCCGAGAGGGGTACTGTCAAGCGTACAATAATTATGCATTCATATAAGTAGGCGATGTCAAGTCAAAATTGTGAATTGAGTATGCAAGTAACTGATATTTGTGAGATGTTATCATATGATAGTTGAATTCTGGTGACATGATCCTTATTTGATGATAAGTAGGCTGATGTTGGCCGAAATAATGTATGTGTATATTTATATAACATGACAAAGCCGTATATGCGAGGAGATGTTGCCGAAATTTTCAAGAAATTGAATATGATTATGTTAATCTTTTGATTAGTAAGAATATTTATGTTAATTGGGAATATTAAAAACTGGGGCCGTTACATGGTCTTGTGAGGAAGTTTGTTTGTGATTAAGACTAAAGTTGTTCATCATTGTATTGAGAATGGTTAGAGATTGCATTCTCAAGCGAGCTTGCAGGTTCGTGTAATTTTGTTCTTGCGGGAATGAGTGAGGGAGCTTGTAGGTGTTGCGATACCGAGTGATCTTGCGAGATCAGATTATAATAAAAATTCTTCATTGTGGTGAAGGCAGAGATGTAGAGCAAGTTGCTCGAACCTCGAAACAAAAGTCCAGTGTTTGAGATTGCTCTTCTATTTTTCTCTTTAACTCCGACTCTCTATTATATCTTGCATAGTGCTTAATCTTATATGCATGATATTATCTCACTATTGTTTATATACTTGTGCTTAATTACTATATCCAATTCATATTATTTAATTGCTTTTGTTTAGTTTAGAATTTATCTAATTGTTTAATTGTTTGTGGCCTTGTTTACTCGAGTCCTTAAGCCCGATGGATGTTTCCTCATTTGGTTCCCTAAAACCATCTAGTTTGGAAGTAACCAGCTAAAGGCTCACTATCCGGATAAACTAGAAAGTCAAAGAAAATTAAAGGAAGAAAAAAATTGATATAAAAAATGACATGAAAGTTAGAGTTGATATCCTAAAAAACTTCACAGTCCACAAAATGCATATTTTATAAGAGTTTTTATGAAAGATCAAAGAATCGATTCAATTTTAAATTCTTACATTTAATTTATAACAAGATTTTACATTTAGACTTAGTTTAAGGAAGAATAATTTCTGGTTAACTTATTGGATCACTTAAATTTTCACAAAAATATTTCAACACTTTTCGCCATTTCAAAATGCGTTTTCAAAATAGTAACATTTGATTTCATTGTTTATGAATTTAGTTAGTGTAATCCGCTGAAAACCCTCAGGAGATAAAACTCCTCCCAGAGGGGAAACTTAGAGGTTTAACAGCTTATTGCACATGCTCAGTGAAATCGCGTCACCTACGAAAGTGGTGTAATAATTTTCTTAGTTTTTCTGTTTTGCTCGGGACGAGCAAAAGATAAGTGTGGGGTGTGATTTGTCTCTATATTTACATACTTCATACAACATTTCCACACTTATTTTATATAAATTCTACTAAATAATAGCTTTCTTGTGTGTTTCTAGGTGCATGACATGAGGTGAAGAAGAAACCTAAAACTCTAATTTATTTGGGAATTTTTAAAGCCTAGAAGAAGCTCAAGCCTTTGAAGCCCAATCTGCTAATTTTGAGAGCAGAAAATAAGAAATCAGAAGTCAATACACTACCCATACCCCCAGTACAAGACCCATGCTTCAGCGCTGCGCGACTGGCCGCAGCATGGCCGTGGAAACACGGCCATGCTGTGGAGTCGTGCGTCGAGCTTCGATGCACGACTCCGTACAGCTCCCCCAGTGCACTCTTTTACCATAAAATACCCAGTGTTGAGCAGATTTTCAGGGAAAAGAGTTTTTGGGTAGTTTTCTTTTTTTTAGTTTAGGTTAGTTATTCTTCTTCTTCCTTTTTTGTATTTTTCATTTCTTATAAATCATGTAATAGGGAAGAGAGTAGTAAATAGGATGAAAGCAAGCAAGAGTGCTTATAATGGAGGGTGACACTTTATGAAAGGTTCTCTCTTTATCTCTACTTGTTTTCTTCTCTCTAACACCTTTTACATGCTTAACTAATTTTTTCTCTCATGTCAACTAACCACTAACTTGCTAAGTCCTTACTTGATAATCCACATGAATTAATAGCCTCTAGTTGGCCTTGATCTTGCAAGAGCCATTGATGGCTCATGATGATGGATTCTAACACTCTAAC
Organism: Agave tequilana; assembly: GCA_038442645.1. Lineage (NCBI taxonomy): Eukaryota > Viridiplantae > Streptophyta > Magnoliopsida > Asparagales > Asparagaceae > Agave > Agave tequilana. Next base: position 21,067 of record JAVJIF010028315.1, on the reverse strand, counting down.
ATTTAACTCTTTAACAAGCTAATATTACTTCATTTCATGCTTACTCTAGTTTAGTTTTAATGGTTTAATTGTAACTTGCACTTGTTATTGAGTTGGATGTGAAAGTGATCTTATAGGTCCTGCTTTGAAATACTCTTGAATCAAGGACTAGTTGTAATATCCCTAATAGAAATACTGTATTTTTTTTCCTAAAGTATTTATTTTGATTTACTGATTATTTTTTTTAATCAACTTAATTTATTATTTTCATTCTTGTGATTATTATTATTATCAAATATGAAAATTATTTTTAAGATAGTAAATGGTATTTTAGCTTTAAATATTATTACCAATATTAATTATCAATATTTTTAGTTACTTATTACTATTATTTTTATATTTACTATTATTATTATTAATGGTAGTTATTATTATTATTATTATTCCATTATGATTATTATTTATTGTTATTACTATTAGTGTTATCTTTATTTTTATTAGTGTTTTATTAGTATTACTATTATTGCATTTCTTTTCCCTTGATCATACCCATTAACCCGTATCCTTTATCTATGGTCCTACCCGTTATCTAATCCATACCCACTTCTATTTCATTGATTCCTAATCTTACTCGTTAAACCAATACCCTATATCCCATAACCATTAGTTTATTCCTTGATCCATACCCACATCCAATAGGTTATCTCTTTACCCTTACCCTATAGCAAGCCCACTAACCAATTAGAACCATACCCTTAAACCCACAACCCATTATACTTTATATATATAACCTTCTCATAATTATTCTTAACCTAATCTAATCCTCCCCCTTATCACAGCCGCCCTCTCCATGATCCTCCCCCTCAACCGGATCCCCATCTGGCCGCAGCCCAGGTCTCCTGGCAACACCGCACAGCTCCCCCAGGCGCGTGCGCAGCCTCCTCTCCGGCAAGCCCCGTTGAAGCCCGGATTCCCTACAATAGAGCCTCCCTCCGCGGCACCGCAATCCCCTACATCTCCATCTCCTTCTCTTCTTCTAGCCACTGCCACCACAACACGACAGCAGCCAGCGCAACTCTCCGGCGAGACCCCGGCAACATCCCCTTGCAGCCGGATCCTCTTTCCCCTTCTCGAGCTCTCCTCTGACAGCCGCGTCCTCACGGCATCCTCCGTAACTTTCGTCGACGCACCGGAGTAACCCCGTGGCCAGGCTCCCAACTCCACCATGCCGCGTCTCGCCTCGGACAGCCCAGCGCAATTCAACAAGAAAGGAGAGAGGACGTTGCATGTGGAGGAAGGGGTACAGCCATGATGGAAAGCTTGATGTTTTATTATGTACAAGTGCAAGTGGTGATTAATTTAAAGGAAGTGGAGGTGGTATGGTGCTTGGTGTATGCTTGGGAATTAATAATCAAGGATTATCCCATTTGAACCGTTTTGGAGGAAATTTCATTGGGGACGTGTTCAAGGGCATGCCTAGGTGCGTGAGCTCTCTCCCTTTCCCTGTATTTTCATGTATAATGTTTATATCATGGGTGTATATTAATTCATGTGTATTTCATTGTGTATAGGAAGTCATTTTTCGGCTCTCCGTGGACAACCGTGGATCACCGTAGGCGAGTGCGAACGCACCCACGCTCTTCACGGCGAGATACTCTATCCAACGACACCCTCCGCGGCCCCGGACGCCTCCGCCAGAGCCTCCGTCGGTGCGCCGCAAATCGGCTCGAGGTTAGCGTATTTAATTGTGTAAGGGTATAATTGTAAATATTGTGAAAGTTCAATTAATATGTTGTGGGTTTGTGCGTGAGTGGGGATGTTGATGCATGCATGTATATGCATGTATTTATGCATGGCATGTATTTTTGCATGAATTTGTACTTTAATCATGTATGTGTATAGTTTAATGATTAATAAGTGGGTCTTAATTAATGGATATATTTGCATTATGTTTAGTGTATGCATGACTTATTATGCATAAAGGGGTGTGTGTAATTATGGGTACATTTAAAAGCATGTGTTTTATTTAATATATATATATATAATATGTATGTAAGTGTAGGTATGTATGCATATAGTATGTATGTATATGTATACTTGTATATGTACGTGTGTGGGTATACGCGTATGTGTCCGTATGCTCGTATTGGTGTTTAGCGTGTATTTATATTATTTGTATGTGTTGGTTGCGTGCTACAGCATTTCGGATTTGTTCGGTGAGATTCGAACCCAGCTTCAGGAGATTCGGACCCGATCCAGATTTGTGTTGTTGTGAACCGATGCATAGGTAATTTGAAGATGGTGATGGGATGATCCGTAGATCAGTACCGGTTCGTGCAATGAAGACCAGATGGCGATTTGGCTCCGAAATCGCGTCATTTCATGTGAGTGTTCGTTCTTGTGTATTTACCGTTGTCGGTATGCCTTACATGTTGCTCTTATCATTTCATGTGACTTTCTGTCATATTTTACCAGTTCGATTGCTTGTACCACTTTATGAGACATTTATGATTGTTCACTTTAGTTACATAATTGATAGGAGCTTGTATCAACGTCATTTCATGTGTTGGTAGTTTGTTGCTTTTGGCTTAGGCCGAGTTTTGATGTATCTTAGACAGTGACTCATTACGATCCACTGGTTAGTTGGCCCACTTCATATTGAGGACAGATGACTTGTTTCATGTAGAGTACTTCTCAGACTTGTTATGTTGTTACTTACTAAGAGATTGGATTACTTGATGCTTAGATCAGTATATGGACTTAGTTGGAGTTTGAGTTGAATTGGGATTTATGTTATTTACATTGGATATTGATCAGTATTTAGATATGACTGTTTTAGTTAGGTTGTGATTTGAATTGATCTTGAGTTATAATTGATCTAGAATTTTACATTCTTTATAACGAAGCCTGATCTGCATTAAGATGAGATTGACGTAGCTGGATTTATAGTTGTGAGTATTTGAGGTTTAATTAGATGATATTTTGTTGATGTTCAGTATCAGAAGTAGATATTCTAGACCATATATTGTTTGAGGATGATTCTCTTACTTCGTTATGATTTCAGTATCCATTGACTTGTTGATCTCGAGGATATACCATGTGCTTCATGTTTAGTTAATGATTACTTTAATTAATAGAGATTGAGTTATTGTGATAGTGATCTATTCGATATCAGTGATATTGTATTGCAGAGTTATCAGATAGCAGTTATCAGTTTATCAGTTATTGGTGAGACAATTTGTTGGTGATCATATTATGTGTTCAGAGTATATAGCAGTTGGTAGATATCTGTATCAGTTACCAGTTGTTAGTGACACTATTGTGTTAGTGGTTATATCTCCAGTATTCTATTTCAAATATTAGATATTAATTGTCAGCTACTCAGTTGTCAGATATCACTGTTCTCAGATATCACAGTTGTCAGATATCACAGTTGTCAGATTATCAGCTAGTATTGACATCAGCAGTTATTAGAGATATCAGTTACTATTACATATTAAATCACATTAATTGCTTATTAATAAAAGACACCATAACTCGGGGAACATGTTAATTGCCTGATGATGCATGTCGTGTATTTTGGAAGGACTTATTATGGTACCGAGTTGTGGGTTCCAACCATGGGGAACCAAGGTAGTACCGGCTACCTATTCAATTGTCAGTTGTCAAGACTATGCCCGGATTACGGCGCCACACTAGTTGTCTTTTCGTGTGGGGCTGTGGTCTTCAGATATTAGAGCCTTGCGGCTTGTCCTGCTTCAGCACCAGGGGTGTTAGACCGTGGAACCGGGCATGCACGGTACCCTTCCAAAACACATGCACTACATTGGCAGGCAGTTACAATAACGATAACTTTGTTTGATATGTGGGAAAACGGCTGTGGTATGGGACACAGCTAAGTACTACATTAGTTAGGTTAATAATAACCAACCGACTAGTGACATATGCTAGGTTACATATCTTGACATCAGCTATTAGTTTATAGTTGTGATGATTGACTTTTATCTTCATTCATGTTGTTATGCAGTTATCCTTCAGTTGTTTGTTTATCATGTTGTTTAGTTAGTTTATGACTGCAGTTTATCTTGTTATTATTTTATACACATTGTTTATATCCACGAGCTCTCCTCTTTACACACACACTTACCAGGTCGCTTTCTGACGACCCTGGATTTGTACGTCCAGATATTGGACGCTTTGTTTCTATTGTTCAGGTATTCGTTGAGGTTGTACGCTTCGCGAAGAGCTGGAGCTTCTCCCTATTCGATTTCGGTATTCTTATCTTTCTGCCTTCATATTATTTCCTGATTCTTATTATATCAGATCCTGTTGTTATTCCAGCTCTTGATTCATATGATATCATGCGTGGTTGCTTATATGTGATATTGCAGTATTCATGATTTATTTCAGTTGGGATTTATTATAGCTTGTTTCAGGTTATTTAAGGCTTAGCGCATATACGTGAGGGATTTTCCTTGCGTATATGCGTCGCCGACTCGTGTCGCGTCACCGCTTCAGCGTATTTTGGGAAGCGGGGCGTGACAGGGTTTTCTTGGTATCAGAGCCTAGGTTTTCGACTTGCGATGTTGAATTTTGAATTTTGATATTCGCAAGAAGACCTGGATCATACCGGTAACTTGAAACAAGCTATAGTTACGCTGCAATATACATATACTATCCATTATGATATTCAGTACATTTGGAATTGACCGTCCTTTCTTTGGAAATTCTCATCTTTGATCTTTTGATATCCTTGATCTCTACTCTTCTTTAGAGTGATCCGGATTTTCATCTTGCTTCTCTTTCACCTTCTCGATTCTATTCTTTGACTTTGTCTCTTGAGATTGGTTGCTCCTTGCTGAAGCCGGTAGCATATATCAAAGTAGCGCAGCGGAAGCGTGGTGGATTTATGATGTGTAGAGAAGCGACGTGAAGCTTGTTTATTTTCTCCTTTGATTATTGAATTCTTTTATCATTCCCTACCCTATTGAATTTCGGGGACGAAATTTTTATAAGGTAGGTAGAATGTAATATCCCTAATTAGAAATACTGTATTTTTATTTTCCTAAAGTATATTTTGATTTACTGATTATTTTTTTTAATCAACTTAATTTATTATTTTCATTCTTGTGATTATTATTATTATCGAATATGGAAATTATTTTTAAGATAGTAAATGGTATTTTAGCTTTAAATATTATTACAAATATTAATTATCAATATTTTTAGTTACTTATTACTATTATTTTTATATTTACCATTATTATTATTAATGGTAGTTTATTATATTATTATATTCCATTATGATTATTATTTATTGTTATTACTTTTAGTGTTATCTTTATTTTTATTAGTGTTTTATTAGTATTACTATTATTGCATTTCTTTTCCCTTGATTCATACCCATTAACCCGTATCCTTTATCTATGGTCTACCCATTATCTAATCCATACCCACTTCTATTTCATTGATTCCTAATCCTACTCGTTAACCCAATACCCTATATCTCATAACCATTAGTCTATTTCTTGATCCATACCCACATCCAATAGGTTATCTCTCATCCCATACCCTATAGCAAGCCCACTAACCAATTAGAATCATACCCTTAAACCCACAACCCATTATACTTTATATATATAAACCTTCTCAATTATTCTTAACCTATTCTAATCCTCCCTCTTATCACAGCCGCCCTCTCCATGATCCTCCCCCTCAACGGATCCCCATCTGGCCGCAGCCCAGGTCTCCTGGCAACACCGCACAGCTTCCTAAGGCGTGCGCAGCCCAGGTGAAGCCCGGATTCCCTCCAACAGAGTCTCCCTCCGCGGCACCGCAATCCCCTACATCTCCATCTCCTTCTCTTCTTCTAGCCGCTGCCACCACAACACGACAGCAGCCAGCGCAACTCTCCGGCGAGACCCCGACAACATCCCCTTGCAGCGGATCCTCTTTCCCCTTCTCGAGCTCTCCTCCGACAGCCGCGTCCTCACCGGCATCCTCCGCAACTTCCGTCGACGCACCGGAGTAACCCGTGGCCAGGCTCCCAACTCCATGCCGCGTCTCGCCCTCGGACAGCCCAGCGCCAATTCAACAAGAAAGGAGAGAGGACGTTGCATGTGGAGGAAGGGGTACAGCCATGATGGAAAGCTTGATGTTTTATTATGTACAAGTGCAAGTGGTGATTAATTTGAAGGAAGTGGAGGTGGTATGGTGCTTGGTGTATGCTTGGGAATTAATAATCAAGGATTATCCCATTTGAACCGTTTTGGAGGAAATTTCATTGGGGACGTGTTCAAGGGCATGCCTAGGTGCGTGAGCTCTCTCCCTTTCCCTGTTATTTTCATGTATAATTTTTATATCATGGGTGTATATTAATTCATGTGTATTTCATTGTGTATATGAAGTCATTTTCTGGTTCTCCGTGGACCGCCGTGGATCACCATAGGCGAGTGCGAACGGCGAGATACTCTATCCAACGACACCCCCCGCGGCCCCGGACGCCTCCGCCAGAGCCTCCGTCAGTGCGCCGCAAATCGGCTCGAGGTTAGCGTATTTAATTGTGTAAGGGTATAATTGTAAATATTGTGAAAGTTCAATTAATATGTTGTGGGTTTGTGCGTGAGTGAGGATGTTGATGCATGCATGTATATGCATGTATTTATGCATGGCATGTATTTTTGCATGAATTTGTACTTTAATCATGTATGTGTATAGTTTAGTGATTAATAAGTGGGTCTTAATTAATGGATATGTTTGCATTATGTTTAGTGTATGCATGAATTATTATGCATAAGGGGGTGTGTGTAATTATGGGTACATTTAAAAGCATGTGTTTTATTTATATATATATATATATAAATATAATATGTATGTAAGTGTAGGTATGTATGCATATAGTATGTATGTATATGTATACTTGTATATGTACGTGTGTGGGTATACTGTTGGCCCAGAGGCCTTCCACTCTAGTTTTGATGATGATTAACTCATGTAGTTATGTTTACTAATAATCTTGTGATTTTAGTTTCAGATCATTTATCAAGATATTAGTTGGTGATAGCTTCAACAAAGAAGTTTTGAAGCCTTTCACATGGTGATTCAAGAGCCCGAGCATCAAGATCATACATAGCACTCGTTGGAGTCAAGCTCGGTGGATCACGGTTTGGATCGAGTCGACTTGAAGATGGAGATCGTCAAGAAGACTTAGGTATCCTAGTTTAGTTTTGTTTTTAGATCCATGTGTAAAGATTAGATAGTTGATAATGCTCAAGTTCACAATACACATACACGTTTTGGTTTTGGATATTGGTTTTCATGAATAGATTGATCAAAACAAGTTTACATAGTTTTTATATATATTAGATGTGCTCTATATACATGCATGCTTAAACTTCCTAGACAAACTTATTTTGACTTTCCTATTCATGTATTGAAAAATCCATGTTTGGTAAAATACAGTTTTTGGTTTTTGATAAAATTTGCAAGACTTAAAATTGGTTTAAAATGTTTGATATTTGTCTTGAAATTTTTATCACATGTTTATATATCAATGTAAAATGATAAAAATATTTTTGTGAATTTTTAAGTATTTTATGAAATTTTTAAGAATATTTTTAAACCCAGTTTCTGACCCAGAACAGTGCCTGACAGGCTCTGTCGGTCGACGCGCACGGTCGACCGACCCAAAAGCCGGTCGACCGACGTGCACACCTGTGCATGTCTGGGCCTGGCATTGGGTCGGTCGACCGGACCAGAGAGCTCTGCTCCCTGTTTTTGGGCGGTCGACCGGCTTCCTCCAACGGTCGAAAAATCGACTGTTGGCGGTCGACCGGGCGGTCGACCGCCAGCCGTCTCTGGCTGAGAAAATAGCCAACGGCTAGTTTTTGGATTTGGGCTATATAAACCCCATTTGCTTGGGATTTTAGCCAAGGTTTTTAAGAGGAAAAATTTGCCTATTCTCTGGTGTTTAAAACAAGTTTTCAAAAGTGTTTAAAGCTTAAAAGATTTCATCTTTGTTTTGTTTTCAAGGGTTTTGAAAAATTCAAAGAAAACTAGTTTTTGGGATATGTTTTGGATTTTCATTTCTATCATTTACAAGAGATTTCCCAAGTAGTTTTTCTTTGTTATTTGATTTCCAAAAACACCTTGATTTTCACTTGAGCTATATCATTCTATCCTATTCTATAGGATCATTTGTTTGTGGGAAAAGAGAAATTGTTTGTGGTTGAAAGATACCACCTTATTGTAAAACCCTCATTTGTTGGTTGCTCCCTCTTTGGTAGAGGTTGAGGTTGTGGTTTGCTCCCTCTAGTGAGAGGTGGAGTTGGTGTTTGTATCCCTCTTCGGTAGAGGTGATTTGTGATTGTTTGGCTACGGGCCTACCCCTCTTGTTGAGGTGGTGTTTGTGTTTGCCTCGGTGGAGGTGTGGTTGTATTGAGAGAGGAGTTCGGTACTTCCGGTGTTGTACAAATCCTCCTCGGTGGAGGTTCCTTCGGTGGGAGTCCTAGGTGGACGAGTTAGTGGATTGAAAATCCTTCTCGGTGAAGGCGGGGACGTAGAGCTAGGGGCTCGAACCTCGAAACACATCTTTGTCTTTGCGTTTGATCCATTGACTCTAAACTCTCTCTCTCTCTTTACATTTGTGCATTGCATCATTCATATTGCCATATCTTATTTGCTTGCATTTGTACCTTGCATATATTCATATTGCCTATTCATATTATATGCTGGTTTGTTTGTGTGTGCCTCACTTATACTTAACCACGAGAGCTTCATATAGCACCTCAACCCTTATCTAGGGGAATCAAGAGGAGTTAGTCCAGAGCTCTTCACGGGGAATTCGGCTACACTCGTTGGTTGTACTAAGTGTAGTTGCAAATTTGTTTTAGCTTCCGCATTTAGTTTCTAGATTAGCCATATCACCTATTCACCCCCCTAGGTGATTTCAATTGGTATCAGAGCCTCCGCTCCTGATATTTAGGTTTAACCACCTAGGAGTGAGATCTTGGTTTGCTAATCTTCATTTGTATTTGCATTTGCACACATATAGTTTACACCATGGACTTCATGACCCCACCTATGTTTGATGCTTCTAATATTGTTGTTTGGAAGACTAGGATGTTCATCTATCTACAAACCCTAGGCTTGCATGTCTTTCTTGCCGCTACCAAGAAATGCTATCTTGGTAATAGCAATCATATAGGGGCCAATGCACAAGCCCTTGAGGCTATTAGAAGCACACTTCCTAAAGATTATCTTATACATGTTTCTAACATTGATTCCGCCTTTGCAGTGTGGAACATTTTGACAACCACCACCTCCAAGCTTCAATTGCCTATCCAACAAGAAGAGGAATCTAGTGGAGAATCCGAGTCACAATGCTACATGGTCCAAGGGAATGACTCCCTTGAGGTACACTCGGAAACTCAATTAGATAGTGATGATTGTGCTAGTTCTTCAAATGATTATGTTGATGCCCATGCCTTGAATGAAGAACTATCAATTGTGTGAGAAAAGTTATTGGAAAAATACAACCTTTTGAAAAAGAAGACTTGTGCTTTAAATAAAGAAAAAGAGAATTTATCTTCTAAGCTTAACATGATTTTGCAAGAGAAAGAGGAGATTTCTAATGATAGGGATTCATTAAAATCTCAACTTGATCTTGCACTTAAAGAAAATAAATTTTTAAAATCTAAAAATGATTGCATGTTATTTTGAAGAAAAATGAGGTTTTATCTTCAAAATTAGATTTTATTTTAAAAGATAACAATTCTTTGAAAAATGAAATTGATTTTATTTCAAAAGAATTAGAAATTTGTTTAAATAAAAATAAATCTTTGAAAAATGATTTAGATTCACATGTTTGCCATGCTAGGGTAGTTTCACCTAGAACACCCATTGCATGCCACACTTCTTCTTTAATTCAAAAAGATATATCCATGCTTAAGAAGAGTGTTGATTGTTTGGGCTCCACTTTGAGCCATTGTGCCATGAACCATACACGCTTGGAATCCTTGGTTCGAAAGAAACAAGTTCCATTTATGCATGCACACCCTTCACGGCATACACATGCTTCCCACGGTCACCACCATCACATGTATGCTCATGTGTACACTTGTACACATTGTGGACGTAAGGGCCACCATGCTAAATTCTGCTATGATAGAATACATGATTGTAATTTAGCAAATAAATTTGTTTGGGTTAGAGAAGGTACTAACCCCCATGGACCCAAAAGGATATGGGTACCAAAGACCACCCCTATTGTATTTGATGTAGGTGTGGGCTCTCGCATGACGTGAGAGTATCGATACCTTGGAGTGGATGCGTTCCGAGCCTCATGATGATTATTTGGATGCATCACTTTTAAGGGAAGTTTGGTGGAGTGGACCACCATGTTTTGGAGACTTGGAGAGTTGCCTTCTAGGTTTTGGTAACGATCTCTAACTCCCATTTATTGTTTACATGCTTTTCATTTTATTCATTATTAGCATTGTTTGTTATTTGTAGATTATTATGTTAATGCCATGCTTATTAGATCCTTGACATGCATGTATAGCCTTTGAGACACCCATGTTTAATATGGACCATTACTTTTGTGTTCTCGCATATGTTTAGCTATCATGTTTATCATAGCTCTAATAACATGTGAATTTACATAATATCATGTTTATGTTTATCATGTTGATTTTTATCTTGTTTGGATGCTTCATGATTTGAATATATGTTTAAATGTTAGTTTTCATTAAGACTAGGATTTATACTTGTACATATAGTGGGCCACAAATAAATCTATATATGTTTGTGCTTGAATGCTTATTTGTTCCCATTAGATGTGCTAGTATAGTCTAGTTTTGATGATTCATACATTTGACTTGTATTCCTATTTCATTCATGTTCTTATGATCATGTGTTTTCACTGCATGTATATGTCTATTTTTGTTAAAACTTTAAGATATACATGTATACCCCTTGAGTCATTTGCTTTTCATGCAAATCTTTATTATGAACTCAATTGTGTTTAGGGATATGTATGTATACTTTTTGTGTTGTCAAAACATACATATACCTTGAAGTATAAATTGTTTTAATGAATTTTTTTTCATGTTTTCATGTTCAAAGAATCTAATTTGAGCTTAATTGAACATTTTCATGATTATGTGTTTCACATTACACTTTTGCACTCACTCTATTTTATGGTTTCTCATGATCATATTTTCATGAGTATGATATGTGCCTTATTGTTTTTGAGTGTTTAGTGCCATGTGATTTACATGTGTTTCATGAAAAACAAATTTTGTTTTATTCCTTACTTGAAGGATTTCGTACTAGTTAACAGATTTTCCATTTAACTAGTTTGTATTCTTCATTTTGATAGAGTTTTTCAAACACACTATATTTTTCAAACTTATATTTTTGAGAACCCCTACCTTCAAGGGCAGTTGGATGGGCGATCATGCTCATGTATGCTTTATAGTGAAAATCATTTTAAACTTGAACATGAATGGGTGGTAGGTTATATGAGATACATTGGATATTATTGTTGTTTCAATTGGTATCATTGGATTCTTTCAATTGGTATCAATATTGACATTTTTGTATACTCATATATATTTTTATATGTATGTATGCTTACTCTTCAAATAGTATCAATTTCGATTGGTATCTAATTTTCATACATATATATATTTGTTTATGCTAAGCTTGAGTTTTAATGATCATCATGTTTCAATTGATTAGTTTTCAATTGGTATTCTAATACAAGCTTAGACATTGTTTTATTTGGTTTTTCATAAAGGGGGAGAAAAAACTCGTATTTTATCTTTCAATTGGTATTTGGTTTATTATTGGTTTTGTATTCCACTCCCTTACTTTATGATAGAAAATAATAATTTGAATTTGGTATCATATGTTTTAAAAAAAGAATAATACTTTAAATTGGTATCAAGATTGTATTTGTTTTCTCAAAATTGGTATCAAGATGCTTATTTGTTTACTCTCTATTGGTATCAAGATTTTGTTTACTTTCATTGGTATCTATTGATCTATTTCTTTCAATTGGTATCCATGAAAATTTATATTGCTTTGTTTGATAACATCCCTTTATTGATTCTTTGTTTTGAACAAAAAGGGAAAAAGAATGTGTTTTGTTTTTACTTGACCCCTTTGTTGATGATTGACAAAAAGGGGGAGAATTATTTGAGAGTTTAACATGCATATCAACTCAGATACTTCTTCTATATATTATTAAACTCAAATTATTCTCTATATATGCATGTTTGGTACATGTTTTATATGCATGTTTTGTTTTATTTATTAGTTTGTCGTTTAATTGTTTAATTGGTATCAAGAGCATGTTTTTGTTTTATATGCATGTCTTGTTTTATTTATTAGTTTGTCGTTTAATTGTTTAATTGGTATCAAGAGCATGTTTTTGTATTTGGTACCTTGTTTTATGCATGTCTATGCATACATGTTTGTGAGCTTACATTGCATATATTTATTGTTTATTCCTATGCATGAGTTAAGGGGGAGCTTCTTTGAAGCTTAACTTTAATCCATGCATATATAACTCCATGAGTTTTGTCATCATCAAAAAGGGGGAGATTGTTGGCCCAGAGGTCTTCCACTCTAGTTTTGATGATGATTAACTCATGTAACTGTGTTTACTAATAATCTTGTGATTTTAGTTTCAGATCATTTATCAAGATATTAGTTGGTGATAGCTTCAACAAAGGAGTTTTGAAGCCTTTCACATGGTGATTCAAGAGCCCGAGCATCAAGATCATACATAGCACTCGTTGGAGTCAAGCTTGGTGGATCACGGTTTGGATCGAGTCGACTTGAAGATGGAGATCGTCAAGAAGACTTAGGTATCCTAATTTAGTTTTGTGTTTAGATCCATGTGTAAAGATTAGATAGTTGATAATGCTCAAGTTCACAATACACATACACGTTTTGGTTTTGGATATTGGTTTTCATGAATAGATTGATCAAAATAAGTTTACATGGTTTTTATGTATATTAGATGTGCTCTATATACATGCATGCTTAAACTCCTAGACAAACTTATTTTGACTTTCCTATTCATGTATTAAAAAATTCATGTTTGGTAAAATACAGTTTTTGGTTTTTAATAAAATTTGCAAGACTCAAAATTGGTTCAAAATGTTTGATATTTGTCTTGAAATTTTTATCACATGTTTATATATCAATGTAAAATGATAAAATATTTTTGTGAATTTTTAAGTATTTTATGGAATTTTTAAGTATTTTATGGAATTTTTAAGAATATTTTTAAACCCAGTTTCTGACCCAGAACAGTGCCTGACAGGCTCTGTCGGTCGACCGCACGGTCGACCGATCCAGGAGCCGGTCGACCGGCGGTCGACCGACGTGCACAGCCTGTGCACGTCTGGCCCTGGCATTGGGCCGGTCGACCGGACCAGAGAGCTCTGCTCTTTGTTTTTGGGCGGTCGACCGGCTTCCTCCAACGGTCGAAAATCGACCGTTGGCGGTCGACCGGGCGGTCGACCGCCAGCCGTCTCTGGCTGAGAAAACAACCAACGGCTAATTTTTAGATTTGGGCTATATAAACCCCATTTGCTTGGGATTTTGGCCTAGGTTTTTAAGAGGAAAAATTTGCCTATTCTCTGATGTTTAAAACAAGTTTTCAAAAGTGTTTAAAGCTTAAAAGATTTCATCTTTGTTTGTTTTCAAGGGTTTAGAAAATTCAAAGAAAACTAGTTTTTGGGATATTGTTTTGGATTTTCATTTCTATCATTTACAAGAGATTTTCCAAGTAGTTTTTCTTTGTTATTTGATTTTCAAAAACACCTTGATTTCCACTTGAGTTATATCATTCTATCCTATTCTATAGGATCATTGTTTGTGGGAAAAAGAGAAATTGTTTGTGGTTGAAAGATACCACCTTGTTGTAAAACCCTCATTTGTTGGTTGCTCCCTCTTTGGTAGAGGTTGAGGTTGTGGTTTGCTCCCTCTAGTGAGAGGTGGAGTTGGTGTTTGTATCCCTCTTCGGTAGAGGTGATTTGTGGTTGTTTGGCTACGGGCCTACCCCTCTTGTTGAGGTGGTGTTTGTGTTTGCCTCGGTGGAGGTGTGGTTGTATTGAGAGAGGAGTCGGTACTCCCGGTGTTGTACAAATCCTCCTCGGTGGAGGTTCCCTCGGTGGGAGTCCTAGGTGGACGAGTTAGTGGATTGGAAATCCTTCTCGGTGAAGGCGGCGGGACGTAGAGCTAGGGGCTCGAACCTCGAAACACATCTTTGTCTTTGCGTTTGATCCATTGACTCTAAACTCTCTCTCTCTTTACATTTGTGCATTGCATCATTCATATTGTCATATCTTATTTGCTTGCATTTGTGCCTTGCATATATTCATATTGCCTATTCATATTATATGCTTGGTTTGTTTGTGTGTGCCTCACTTATACTTAACCACGAGAGCTTCATATAGCACCTCAACCCTTATCTAGGGGAATCAAGAGGAGTTAGTCCAGAGCCCTTCACGGGGAATTCGGCTACACTCGTTGGTTGTACTAAGTATAGTTGCAAATTTGTTTTAGCTTCCACATTTAGTTTCTAGATTAGCCATATCACCTATTCAACCCCCCCTCTAGGTGATTTCATATACGCGTATGTGTTCGTATGCTCGTGTGGGTGTTTAGCGTGTATTTATATTTATTTGTATGTGTTGGTTGCGTGCTACAGCATTTCGGATTTATTCGGTGAGATCCGAACCCAACTTCAGGAGATTCGGACCCGATCCAGATTCGTGTTGTTGTGAACCCGATGCATAGCAATTTGAAGACCGACCGATGGGATGATTCGTAGATCAGTACCGGTTCGTGCAGTGAAGACCAGATGGCGATTCGGCTCCGAAACCGCGTCATTTCATGTGAGTGTTCGTTCTTGTGTATTTACCGTTGTCGTCGTGTGCCTTACATGTTGCTCTTATCATTTCATGTGACTTTCTGTCATATTTTACCAGTTCGATTACTTGTACCACTTCATGAGACATTTATGATTGTTCACTTTAGTTACATAGTTGATAGGAGCTTGTATCAACGTCATTTCATGTGTTGGTAGTTTGTTACTTTTGGCTTAGGCCGAGTTTTGATGTATCTTAGACAGTGACTCATTACGATCCACTGGTTAGTTGGCCCACTTCATATTTGAGGACAGATGACTTGTTTCATGTAGAGTACTTCTCAGACTTGTTATGTTGTTACTTTACTAGGAGATTGGATTACTTGATACTTAGATCAGTATATGGACTTAGTTGGAGTTTGAGTTGAACTGGGATTTATGTTATTTACATTGGATATTGATCAGTATTTAGATGTGACTATTTTAGTTGGGTTGTGATTTGGATTGATCTTGAGTTAGAATTGATCTAGAATTTTACATTCTTTATAACGAAGCCTGATCTGCATTAAGATGAGATTGACGTAGTTGGATTTATAGTTGTGAGTATTTGAGCTTTATTTAGATGATATTTTGTTGATGTTCAGTATCAGAAGTAGATATTCTAGACCATATATTGTTTGAGGATGATTCTTTTACTTCGTTATGATTTCAGTATCCATTGACTTGTTGATCTCGAGAATATACCATGTGCTTCATGTTTAGTTATTGATTACTTTAATTAATAGAGATTGAGTTATTGTGATAGTGATCTATTCGATATCAGTGAGCTTGTATTTCAGAGTTATCAGATAGCAGTTATCAGTTTATCAGTTATTGGTGAGACTATTTGTTGGTGATCATATTATGTGTTCAGAGTTTATAGCAGTTGGTAGATATCTGTATCAGTTACCAGTTGTTAGTGACACTATTGTGTTAGTGGTTATATCTCCAGTATTCTATTTCAGATGTCAGATATTAGTTGTCAGATATCACAGTTGTCAGATATCACAGTTGTCAGATTATCAGCTAGTATTGACATCAGCAGTTATTGGAGATATCAGTTACTATTACATATTAAATCACATTGATTGCTTATAATAAAAGACACCATAACCCGGGGAACAAGGGTAATTGCCTGATGATGCATGTCGTGTATTTTGGAAGGACTTATTATGGTACCGAGTTGTGGGTTCCAACCATGGGGAACCAAGGTAGTACTGGCTACCTATTCAGTTGTTAGTTGTCAAGGCTATGCCGGATTACGGCGCCACACTAGTTGTCTTTTCGTGTGGGGCTGTGATCTTCAGATATTAGAGCCTTGCGGCTTGTCCTGCTTCAGCGCCAGGGGTGTTAGACTGTGGTACCGGGCATGCACGGTACCCTTTCAAAACACATGCACTACATTGGCAGGCAGTTACAATAATGATAACTTTGTTTGATATGTGGGAAAATGGCTGTGATAATTGCTAAAATTGTCTTATGCATGGAGCCATGCACGATTAGGGTTTCGTCAATTGATCTTGATCACTTAATCTGTTGGTGTGGTGTCTAAATATTCAGATTAACTTCTTCCTTTAGGATTGGCCATTAACTATCCAGTCCAATTAAGCTTAAGCTTAGAACTTGGAAGGCCTCCCTGATGAAAGCAGTTTCCTGGAATAGAAAGAGATTGGAGTACTGTAGCTGATTTTGCGCAGGTGCTCACAATTCCTTGTTTCAGTTGTTTGTCAAATAGTTGAAATTTCTTTGCAAAACTAGTATTTCTTCAGAGGTCGACATATGGGCAAGACGTTACAATGGCCTGGCAGTTGGCTTCAGTTCCATGGGATATGGTTGGATTCCTTGTCATTCAGCTGTAATTGTAACTGAGAGAGAGGAGAGTTTGATTTTGCGCAATTGTTGTTTATTGGAAGCACTGTAATCTTAGGGGTTCCCATCCTTATGGACTTCCTGGATAACCCTGTGGTTGAGATCCGCGAAGGTGACTATTAGGGCGGATGGAATCCGAGAAGGGGAGATTATTTGCAAGAGGGGACTGAGACAAGGGGACCCTCTTTTCCCCCGATCTTTGTGCTTGTCGCTGACGGTCTTCATTATATGATTGCCAGGTGCAGAAAAGAAGGATTGTTGAAGGATTTGGGTTGCCGAGACGAAGCCAACGTTGTTATCAATCTGCAATATGCGGATGGGATACACTTTTATTTGGTAAAGAGAATCTTTCTCAAACCATGATTTTGAAATGGGTATTGATGTGCTGTGAAAAATGGTCGGGCGTCAAGATCAACTATCATAAAAGTTCCCTGATTTTTTTTTGGGGATATCATCAACTATCTTATCTCACTCCTATTTAATTGTCCAGTGCGAAGGCTACCTATCGTGTTCTTGGGCCTGCCACTTACTACTGATAAGCTTAGCAAACCTCTATGGAGACCATTGATTGATAGGATTCAGAATAGACTGACTAGTTGGAAAGTAAAATACTATCCATGGGAGAGGGGATCACCATGATCAACACAGTGTTGTCGTCCATGCCCACTTATTTCCTATCTTTCTTTGTTTTTCCGAGACGGGTGGAAAGAGAGATTGATACCCTGAGAAGAAAGTTCATTTGGGGTAGAACACAAAAAGTTAGCAAGGCTTTATGCCTAGTTAATTGAAAATGAACATGCAAGCGCATCGCACAGCTACCGACCTAAATCAGGATGGTGATCGGACCGGTGCATTAATGGAGCATCATCATCTCCACTATGGAAAGGCATGGCCACAGCGAAGGACATCTTTTTCATTGGGTTAGCGAAGGAGGTCAGAGATAGGAGAGGAACGAGATTTTGATACGACAAGTAGTGCTCTAGTATCCCTCTGAAGGAGCTTTTCCCAAAATTGTTCTCTCTTTCCCAAGATCCGGTGTGACCAGTTATTTCTCATTGGTCGGAAATGGGTTGGAATGTTCATTGGACCGGTCATATTCTGGCAGAATTTCAGCAACAATGGAAGACTTATTTCAACTTCTCTCGCATCACCTAGCGCTGATTGAAGGTTCTCGAGATAGTTCTTGGGAAGTTTGATCAAAAGATAAACTTTCTGTCCTGATTGGCCTGAAATAACATTATGAGAGCCCAGTAGGGCCTAAACATAGAGAAAGAGTGGTTTTCAAGAGCCGTGATGGTATTACATAGTTCCAATGTACAATTACTACTAATTAATCTTCTTTCTAATTAATTGAGAAGTTTAATCAAAAATTAAAATTTCAGCCCCGATTGGCCTAAAGTAAGCCTTATAAGAGCCGAGTGGGGCCCAAACTGGGAGAAAACATGATTTTCCTGAGTCGGGAGTTGTATTACATAGTCTTTATATATAATTACTACTAATGAAACTTATTTCCTGTCTTGATTGAGAAGTTTAACCAAAAAATTAAATTTTCAGCCTCGATTGGCCTGAAGTAGGCCTTATAAGAGACGATATGACACAAACATGGAGAAAAGATGGTTTTCAAGAGGCAGAAGTAGTATTTATAGTTTCTATATATAATTACTACTAATTAAACTTGTTTCTAATTTAAATTGTTAAGTGTGACCAAAAGTCAAATGTCAGTCCTGATTGGCCTGAACTAGGCCTTATAAGAGCTTAATAGGGCCCAAAGAGGGAGAAAAACATGGTTTACATGGTGTATATGTACAATTACAACTAATTAACTTTATTTCTATTCTTAATTGAGAAGTATGATGAAAGTTATACCTTCAGCCTCGATTGATATGAACTAAGCCTTATATGAACCAAATAGGATCCAAACGGAAAGAAAATTAGGTTTTTAACATCCAATAGTAGTATCACATAATTTCTATATATAATTAATACTAATTAAACTTGTTTGTAGTCTTAATTGGGAAGTTTAACAAAGTGTCATACTTTCATTTCCGATTGCCCTGAACTAAAACTTTCTCGGGTGAAAAATGCCTATTGCAGGTTGAATGACGGGACGGTGTTTGTTTGTAAAAGTTATTTGGCACTTCCACTCAAGCTCAAGGTATTCCTCTGGTTAGTCTTCAAGGACGCCCTACTGACGTGGGACAACCTCATGAAAAGAAATTGACAAGGACCTAACGTGTGTACTCTTTGTGTGGATTGTAGGGAATTTATTAACCACTTTTTTACAACATGTGCTTATACAATTCAGCTCTGGGGGCATTGGGCACACCGTCTGACCATTCGAAATACCACAACTTCCTGTCAAATCGATCAACTTATGGTTGTTTTGGAGGCAAAATTTCTTTAACAAAGACGAGAGGGTAATTTGGGACTTAGCAGCGGCGGCGGTTCTTTGGTGGATATGGAAGGGAGCAGAATTACAGAATATTTAATAACCAGACCAGATCACCCCTCCAGACTTTCAATGTTTGCATGACATTTTTCTCGACATTGGCGGAGCGAGCTATGGAGCAGCCATGGGAGAGAGTGGTTTCTGACAGTCTTTCAGAGGACTCACTGGGTGGGAAAGGACATGACAACGAATCGGATTACATGTGATCGTTGGGAACTCGGCCTCCTGATTTTTTTTCCTTTCAAGTGTTCAGCCTGTCTTGGTAGCAGGTTATACCTGATTTTCAGGATGGTGACAAACCTTTCACTTGTTGATCTTATTGTATTTTTGCGTCTTTTCTCTGAACCTGCGTGTGCTACTAGCTATGCTAGCAGTGGAGGACGTTATGATTTTTTCTTAAGATGTTTCGTCAAAAGCTTGTTAATGAAACGCGGGGACCATATGGTTCACTGTTTTTTTCTAGGGGAAAAAAAAAAAAAAACCTTGCGGTAATTTGCTCAATAATAAAATCTCTCCTCGTCTTCGATGCATACGCCACTTGGAAAAAGTTGATTCAAACCAGAGTTTTTCGCGGTCTGTTTTGCTGGAAACAAAAATGTTCGGGTATTTATTTCATCAAAATCCCCCCGTATGGGGATTGGGTGGTACCCGCACCCAAAGTACCAAACCCGACCTGTTAAGAATAGCTTTATTTCAGCGGTTCATCTTTAGCGAATGAACGGCTGAGATTTAACATACATAGAAAAAAGAGAGATCAATTGCTCTGTTCTCCTTTTCCCCTCTCTCCCATCGCGCAGCAGAGAAAGAGAAACCCTAACCCTAGAAAACCTCGACCACGAAAATAGAAAAATCTAATGGGCGGTGCTACTGAGGGGTTAGTATCTATTTCTCTCTTCAATTCTCCCAAACAAAATGCTTCCTTTTGATTTTTTGAGTGTTTGTTTCTCTGTACGTTCTCTCTCTTCGACCCGAAATGGGTGAGGTTTGGTAATCTTACTATTGGATTTGTTGTTTCTGAGTTCTCTATGATCCAATTTAATTGGAAAATAAGTAATATTGCGTAAAATTTGTAGATTACTGATTAAGTTTGTGTAATGGATTTTAGCTATAAGCCGGGCGAAGAGTTTGAAGAGGATATCAATGACCCGCTCGTTGATATCTCTTTGACAGACTCAACGGAGCTCTGGCTTATTCAGTGGCCTGTCAAGCAGGTATTTTGTTCAATTTATGTGGGCATTGTGTTTTGATTTAGTAACTGGTTGTTGTTAGAGTGACTGAAGCTGATGGGGTTTGATTCTGATGGATGTTTTCTGCAGTTGAAGCCCAGCGATTTCCATGGGAAAGAGCTGAAGCTCAAGCTGCATCGCGACGGGAAGTTGGGCAGTTTAGAGACCTCATTTGGTGAGATGTAAGGCATGGCCTACTTTTTTTTTTTATTGAATGAGTTGGGAATTGGGTGTGCTAAATGTAGAGTGTGCAGTGTATTCTCTAATTCCTACAATTTTTATTTATATTTGCTCTCTGAAATGATAAGTTTTTTTCATGTTAGTCATATGTTTGACTAAGTGTGCAGAAAGCTACAAGTTTGGCTGAATGCACCAAGACATATTTCTGATGTTGCACTGGTTTGCACTTTGTCAGGGAAATCGTATGATATGGTTACCTTTGCAGCACAGGAGCCGGATGCAACTGTCTTCCTCCCACCTCCTTGGAGTCAAAAGTTGGTGGGTGCAACTGTCTCACTTTACCTTTGCTATGTTTGATTGATAATATTAGGGACGCACATCATGATGTTTGTTTGTTCACACATCCATGTGAGCACTCTGCATGTCTTTCTGCATGCA
>JAVJIF010028314.1:0-56572 GCA_038442645.1 Agave tequilana | reverse complement strand
GGCCAACAAGATGTATTGGTGCCCAAACGAATTCGGGAAGGGTTCCCATAAAATCGATGCCCCATACATCGAAAAGTTCTACTTCTAGAATGGATTTATGGGCATCCATATTTCGTTTGGAAATTCTTCCTATCATTTGACATCTTGTGCAAGTCTTGCAATACTCAAATGCATCTCTAACACAGTTGGCCAATAAAAGCCATTTGCAGAATTTTCTCGGCAGTTTGCGAGGACCAAAATGTCCACCGCAAGCAAACTCATGACAAAAAGCTAACACGCTTCTAGTCTCCTCGTCGGGGACACATCTCCTAATGATTTGGTCGCTACAGTATTTGAAAAGATAAGGATCTTCCCATATGTAATACCGAACTTGAGACAAGAATCGGTATCTATCCTGTTTAGACCACTAGGTGGTGTTTGGTTTGTGACTAAGTAATTTACTATGTCAGCAACCATGGTTCCCTTAGAGATGGCTAGAAGTTGCTCATCGGGAAAATTGTCATTGATGGGAGCTCGACAGAAGGTGCGTTTGGCACACGAGAGAGATGGTCAGCTACGACATTTTTCGACACCTTTTTTATCTCGATTTCGAGATCGAATTCTTGAAGGAGAAGGATCCAACGAATGAGTCAGGCCTTCGCATCTTTCGTAAGCATAAGGTATCGCAATGCAGAAATGGTCAGTGAAAATCGTGGTCTTAGTCCCAAGAAGGTATGGACAGAATTTCTCCAACGCGAACACTACTGTCAAGAATTCCTTCTCGGTGGTAGTGTAGTTCATTTGGGCATCATTTAACGTCCTACTCGAATAGTAGATCACGTGCTGCTTGTTGTCCTTACGCTGTCCTAAGACAGCACCTATCGCAAAATCAGAAGCATCGCACATGATCTCAAAAGCTGGGTCCAGTCCGGAGGTGAGATGATAGGAGCAGATATAAGTTCCACTTTCAATTTCTCCCATGCACTATGGCACCTATCATCAAAGATGAAGGACACGTCCTTAGCTAGAAGGTTTGTAAGGGGTCTAGCAATTTTGCTAAAGTCCTTAATGAACCTACGATAAAATCCGGCGTGTCCTAAAAAGGATCGAATGTCCTTCACGCATCGAGGAAGTGGAAGTTTCGCTATGATCTCCACCTTGGCCTTGTCTACCTTAATCCCTTCCCTAGATATCTCGTGACCTAGGACAATCCCATGTTGCACCATGAAGTGACACTTTTCCCATTGAGGGTCAAGTTCTTTTCGGTGCACCTACTCAGCACTAGCTCAAGTGATGGAGACACTGGTCAAAAGAATTTCATAGACGGAGAAGTCGTCCATGAAATTTCTAGGAAACGCTCGACCATATCAGAAAATAAGCTTAACATACAACGTTGGAATGTGGCGGGGGCATTGCATAGGCCGAAAGGCATTCGACGGTAGGCAAAGGTCCCAAATGGACACGTGAACGTTGTCTTCTCTTGATCCTCCGGGGCTATAGGGATTTGGTTATACCCTGAATAACGTCCAAAAAGCAGTAATACTCATGACCTGCTAATCTTTCCACATTTGGTCAATAAATGGGAGGGGAAAATGATCTTTCCTAGTGGCTGCGTTCAACTTGCGGTAGTCTATGCATACTCTCACCTTGGTAGGCAATCGTGTTTGCACTAACTCATGCTTGTCGTTTTCTACCACAGTAAAGCTAGACTTCTTAGGGACCACATTCATTGGGCTAACCCATTCGCTATCAGAAATGGATAAATGATCCCATTATCTAACAGTTTTACTATTTCGGCTTGTACGGCCTCCTGCATAAGTGGGTTCAGCCTACGCTGTGGATCCCTCTTTGGTCTAACCCCTTCCTCTAGATGGATACGATGCTGGACTATCGTAGGGCTCAGTCCCTTAATATCTGCCATAGTCCAGCCAATGGCTTCCCTATGTCTCCTAAGGGTTGCCAGCAGGTCCTCCTCTTGCCTATTGGTCAAATTAGATGCAACTATGACTGATAACGTCTCTTGTTCACCTAGGTAGGCGTACTTAAGAGTTTTGGGCAAGGCTTTCAACTCCAAAGAAGGAAGTGGCTCAATGGGTGGCGGTGTGATGCTAGAATCTCCCATTTCTATAGAACTCAGATTTGATTCCCATTCGATCTCATCAAGGCTAAGATCACTTGTTTCTAACTCTTCCTCTTTCTCTGACTCAAGTATGATCTCATCATTATGCTCACTTGTCATGTTCTCAATGAAGTTAACCTCAAAGGGTTGGTCGGTCACATCATAGGGATGCTTACCTAGGTTGAAACATTGACCTCCTTGGTCATATCCCCAAAAGTCAGTCTCATGGAACCGTTTCTACAATTTATATTGCATTAGCGGTTGCTAGGAACGGTCTTCCTAAAATAACAGGAGTTTGGGACCTAGGATTAGACACAGGTTGTGTCTCTAAGACAATGAAATCGACCGGGTAATGAATTCTCCTACCCGTATGAGAACGTCATTGATTTCTCCCTTAGGAACTTTGATAGAGCGGTCAGCCAACTGAATAGTCACTTGGGTCGGGTTGAGTTCACCTAATCCAAGTTGTTGATACACGGAGAAAGGGAGCAAATTGATGCTAGCTCCTAAATCGTGGAGTGCTCGATTGATTTCGGTTCGACCTATGGTGCAAGAGATGGTGGGGCAACCTGGGTCCTTATACTTGATAGGGATCTGGTTGGACAATAGCTCACTAATGTTAGTGGCTAGAAAAACCTTCTTAGGCACATTAGTCTTTCTTTTCTTGGTGCACATGTCCTTAAGGAATTTGGCATAGTTAGGGACATGTTGGATTGCATCAAGAAGTGGAATGTTGAGCCTCACTTGATTGAACACTTCTAATAATTTCTCCATATGTGCATTGTTGTTGCTTCTAAGCCTATTTGGAAATGGAGCTATAGGCTGGTGCAACTGACCTGCTGACTTTTCAGCTTTAGTTTCATTAGGGCTGGATGGAGCAGGAGTGGAGCTAGATGGAATGGAAGTGGAGCTAGATGGAATGGAAGTGGAGCTAGATGGAATGGATGGATCCGATGGCATTGATACTTGATTATCCACTTGTTTCCCCGATCTGAGTGTATGAACCATATGACACTGATTTGGGTCTTGAGCCTCATTGCTGGCCTAGGATTCCTAGGTTAGGCAATGGTTGACTCGGTAGGGTACCCCTTTGTCTCTCTTGCTGGCTCAATTGGATCTCTATCCTACTTAGGACTTGAGCCAGCGTGTCTTGGCTTTTAACTAGGGTATCCACCTTCTTTTCATGTTGGACATTCTTGTTTCCATTTGTGAATATTGGAAAGAAGGTGGCGGATTTTGACTGGGAAAACCTTGCTGATAGGGCGGATTTTGGAAATTGTTGGAGAATTTGGGCCTAATCTGCTCATTGTTACTTGGGCCCCATGAAAAATTGGGATGGTTTCTCCAACCAGGATTGTAGGTGGGCGAATATGGATTATTGGCAGGCCTTGTGAAGGCCGCACTCATATGTTCGGGCAAACTTTGATGCGCTATGAAGACAGGACATTTCTCGAACACATGGTTCCTATCTTGACAATAAGTACAGCCCGCCGAAGATGTTGGGCTGACTTGGTTCACAGAGACTGGCTCCTTAGTTTCAAGAGCCTCTAGTCTACGCATAACAGCAGCTAACTTAGCATCATTTGCTATGTTGGCCTCAATGGAATGAATACCTCCTTTTGAAGAAGTGGGGTCATTAATCCTAGATTTCTCAGGAGTAGGGTCCCATTGGATGGATTTTTCAGCTAAGTCCTCAAACAATGTCCATCCTTCATCTTCATTCTTTTGCAGAAATCCTCCTTGACACATGGATTCTAACAGTGTTTTAGTAGAATAATCTAATCCATCATATATGACTTGGCAAAGTCGCCATTTCTCTATCCCATGATGGGGGCATTGGCAAGGAGGTCCTTAAAACGCTCAAAGTATTTCCAAAAGGGCTCATTGGCTGTCTGCTTAAACTGTAGATGTTCTTCCTAATCAATGCAGTCTTGTGAACGGGATAGAATTTCTTTAAGAATGCCTTAACAAAATTATCCCACGAGATATAGAACCAACCTCTAGACTGTATAACCATTTCTTTGCTAAATCCTTCAAGTAAAGGGAACAAACCTAAGTTTGATGTCATCTTTTCCTAACTTAGGAATATTCATCATAAGACATACTTCCTCAAATTCCCTTTGAAGAAGTATGCATCCTCGGACTCAAGTCCATGAAACTTGGGAAGGGTGTTGATATATTGTGGCTTAAGCTCAAATGGGTCAACACCTTCATTACTCAGCTTGATGCATGACGGAATAGAGGTTCTAATAGGGTAGAACCTATCTTGGAGAGATGGCGGTTGTGCCATTTGAGAGTCGGGCTTTTGCTCGGGAGGTGAACTAGTCCTAGTTAGCCCGAGTAAGTTGGTCTCTTGACCAAGTGGGCATGCACAGTTAGCAATCAAGTTCACCCAATCAACAAAAAAAGAAAAACAAACAAAAATCCTATTCTAGGGTTATCCTTGACCTAGACGACTCCTAACTTTAGACTGTCCTTAGGAGGTCTATTGCCGACGTTAACCACAAGCTAATCGGCCAGGTAGGTGGCAAGACCGGTGGGAGGTTTTCCGTCAGAGACGTTCCTTAATTAAATAACCACCATTCTTCGGGCTTTCGGCCCTCAATCCCCTGCCTAGACACCGATTTGACAGGGTTAATTCGAACAATTTTCCTTCTTCGGTCAATCTCCTATTGAGTCCGAGTTAATCTAGGGCCAACGTCTAGTCAAATTTTACTTAAGGTTAGGTTGTGAGTGTGGCTGATATGATTTTTGGGCCAGGAAGGGTGATGAAATCCCCACCTTATCTTGCTTATGGGTTATACCCTTAAGATGAATTAGTGTACGTGTAAAGCTATAGAAAAGTAATCACTCAAGAAAGCAGTAAATAACCAAGAGTGTTTCCTAATCTATATGCTATGCAAACGTACCTTGTCGCCAGCACTCTTCAACAGAATTAAAAAGAAATAAAATAGACATGTGCCCTAAATGCAAGAGTCTAAAAATATTTTTTTTTTTTCAACAAATAGGTTAATGTTAATTATTAGCAATTACAGAGTGATCACAGAGAAAAATAATCACAGAAGTAAGCAGATTTTTGCAATGCAAAGCAACCTGCAGAAATTTCTGTGAGTAGTTAACTACTCTTGCCGCGTTTCTGCGGCTTTTGCCGCGGATCTGCGGCAAAGGAGTAGGCCCAAGTGCTCTGCCTTCTAGGGCAGAGGCACAGGGTTGCAATATGTAATTTCTGCTGCTCTGTTTCTGTATCCTGTTCTCTGTACCTGCAACAGAAAGAAAAAAAATAGTTAGATCGAGGAAATCGTGCCGTTCCTTCCCCGGCAACGGCGCCAAAATTTTGATTGAGATTTTAAGAATAAAGAAGTGAAGTTTCTTAGTCTCAATGCGAATCCGCTGTAGCAAGGGCTCAAGTGGGTCGTGATCCTCAGGGAAGGATGCGATGAAAGCTTTTCGACTCGATTCCTCTGTATGCTTCAAGTAAGAAAAGAGAGATTAGATTTGAGATAAAAATATGATATTAAAGACGTGGTTTTGCTGATCTTCTACCACAACCCTATTGCAAGTTAAGGAGCTAGATCTTCATCTTAAGATGTAAGTGATTCACCCTAGGTCATTACAAATAATTCAAGCAAGAAAAATCAATACTAGACTTCTAGCAAAGTTACATTATTAAAAGCCAAACTATGGTTCATCCTAACATCTAAGTACAGCCTAATAAAAGACGAATCTTAAATTTATGCTGTCCTAGTTCTTAAGTTTGAAGTCATGAGAGGTCTTTTTAATATGCAACCTATATTAGGAATTCTAGGTATTTGTTTAATCTTCAAGAAAAGTTGTTTTTAACCCTAGGGTTTCTATAGATGTTCATTAATCCGATCTAGACTTAACTGCTCTAGGGTTGCTTTAAGAATCTCAGCAAACCACTAGAGAGAATTAGTTCTTCATTATTATTTTTTTTTCTTTTCAAATTATTATATTTTTTTTTTATTTAATGAGAAGGAGTGCAAGGAAATAAAGAAAAAGCAAACCAGAAGCGATCACAGATTGAAAATCAAAGAGATCACAAAAAGAAATAAAATTTGCAGAAATTAAAAGAGAACAAAAGAGTGACCTTTATTTCAGATGAATCTCCGGTTACACAATCGTCTCCTTCTTCTCCACAACGAGCATGAAATAAAAATTACAACTTGTGCAGAAATTTAGAAAAATATCTAAAGAAAACCCTAGTCGTCTCTGCATGCCCTGTACATTGCACTTTGCAGGGATATTTATAGTGCAGAAGAAGATAGAGTCCTGGATGAAGTTGTAGACGAAGTCTGGTAGTCAGACTCATCCACTTTGCCGCGCCTTGCCGAGCGTCTGCGGCACTTTTGTGGCTTCTGGCCGCGCGCTTTGGCGCGTGGCCTCTCCTGGTCCGTCCATGTGGGCACCTGCTTCTAGAAGTTGTATCCTGGCCTTTTAATCTGGAGTTTCGAGATAACTTAGTAATCAAGTTACCCTTAAACCAGATTTCTTCAAATCTTCCTCCACGAATTTTCCTTCTTATCTAGGGTTTTCATCCTCATCCTGCAGGTGTTTAGGGTTGGATAAAATTCTATCTTCCCTTATCTCTGATATTTGCAACTTTTAGCCCTTGTATTTGCATTTTGACTTCTTGTAATTGCGCTTTTGCACCTGGGCTTCAAATATGGGCTTGGATCTGGGCTTTTGGGCTCTTTAAGCTTTATTTATTATTAAAATAATAATTCGAGGCCTGCACACATTAAATAACAAAATATTAGTAAATGTGCATTATAATATGAATAAATGTGCGAATGTGATGGTAATATGATGACAATTATGCAATTTTTCACTACTATCAAACACAGCAAGTTAGTTGCACAAGGATATAATCAAGAAGAAGGTATTGATTTTGATGAAACTTATGCACAAATAGTTAGACTTGAGTCCATTTATATATTACCTACTTATGTTTGCTTTACAGATTTTAAACTTTATCAAATAGATGTTAAAAGTGCTTTTTAAATGGTTTTATTAAAGAAACTATTTATGTTAAACAACCTCTAGGCTTTGAACATGAAAAATTTTCAACCATATTTTTAAACTTAAAAAAGTTTTATATGGTTTAAAACAAGCACCTCATGCTTGGTATAAAAAGATTAAAAAATTTCTTTTAAATTCTGATTTTAAGAATGGCAAAGCAGATGCAACACTTTTTATTAAACATGTTAATAATCATATCTTAATTATACAAGTATATGTTGATGATATCTTGTTTGGATCTACTAATGATAATCTTTGTCAAGAATTTTCTAAGATTATGTAGAGTAAATTCAAGATGAATCACATAGGCGAACTAACTACTTTCTCGATCTACAAATAAAGCAAATGAATGATGGAATTTTCATTTCCCAATGCAAGTATGCAAAGAAAATACTTAAAATATTTAGTATGAAAAATTCTGGTAGAAAAGCACTCTCATGAGTACTACTACATTCATAGACAAAGATGAAAATGGTAAGGATGTTGATCAAAAACTATACGGATGTATGATTGTTTCTTTATTATATATTACTTCAAGTAGACCTGATATTATATTCAGTATTTGCTCATGAACTAGATATCGACTAATCCTAAAAAATCACACCATAAAGCAGTAAAAAAGATTCTTAAATATATTAATAATACAGTCAACTATGATCTATTTTATCTTAAATCAAGCACATTTGATTTAATATCATATAATGATGCTGATTTTGTTGGATGTATGATCGAAAAAGTAATAGTATTACTTGTTACTTTTTGAAACGATCACTAGTATCATGGTTTAGTAAAAGCAAAATTTTGTGACATTATCGACAATCGAAGCAGAATATACTGCTGCTAGTGTTACATGTGCACAGATTTTATGGATTGAAACAAACATACTTGATTATGGTATTTCTGTCACAAATTCACCTATTATTGTGATAATACTAGTAAGTGCTATTAACTTATCTAAAAATCAATTCAACATTCACGTACAAAAGCATATTGATATTAGACATTATTTTTTATGTATCATGCTTTAAAAGGTGATATTTCTTTAAGTTTTATACCAACAAATAATCAAGTAGCAGATATCTTTACAAAACCTCTAAGGAGGATATTTTATGAGATTTCAAAGAGATTTGGGTATTTGCAATATTTCAGATATTTAAAAAGATTTTTAAAACTTTTTTAGACTGTTTTTTATGAGTTATCAACAACATTAGTCGACTAATATTGTTGATTACTGTAATCAACAGAACATGATATTCTGAATTTTTCAGAATTAGTCGACTATATAGAATACTTAGTTGACTAACCCCAGGATTAGTCACTAATCGTAGCCTCAAGTCGACTAACTCTGTCAAACTGTGTTCTGTTATCGAATTTCTGTTTTTCAAACCTAACCCAAAACTTTATATTTTGGATCCGATCGCTCTCTAAACTTAATCCTAACCCTTGATTTCCATTTTACATCTCCTATTCACCCCTCCTCACCATAAAAACCCAATTTTTTTTTACTGTAACCCTCACTTCAGAAGCAACAGTAAGGTTTTTCTCAGTCAACTACTCCTGTCCAAGCCCTTTTCCTATTTCAGGTCAAATTCCTTCAAATCTTCTATTTTTCTTGCAATCTCTTGCTATTCTAGCTGTGTTTATCTCATATAAACCTTTAATTTCATCTCCCATCATGTTGAGATTCAAGTAAACTAAGTTTACACAATCTTCATCTTCAACTCAAACTGATTTCAGATTTTTTTTTCTTAAAATCCTACTCTAGCAGATGACTTCTTAAGACTCGCTCAATTAGAAATTTTATCTGGTAGTTTGTCAATTATGAAGACTTTCGGAGTATGACATTGAATCATTCCTTCAACAAGCTGGACTCCATACCATGTTTTCGACTGAATCTAGACAAGAATATTATCCATTTTTGCTCCACCTATTTTACACTAATTTAATCTATGAAGATAATGATGATTATGTTCAACTTTCTTCCTTGGTTAAGGGTGTTCATGTCAAGTTAACTCCTAAGTCTTTAGGTCGTATCCTCTCAATTTCATATCACAGTGTATTACTTAGTGATATTGAGATGAATAATGAAGAAGTGTTCTTTCATATCTTTCTTCCCAGTCAAGGACCACCAATAACCAACACAAAGTTACAACCTACTCATCAACTCATTTGTCGTATCATTGCATAAAGTATCTGCCCAAATTTGTGAGTTATATCTATTTTTCTCGTGACTTAGCTACATGTGTTTATACCATCATAGCAGGACTAGAAGTCAATTGAGCTAAGATCATGTTTGATACCATCGTCAAAGAACATACTTCTTTTTTACTCTATGGAGCTTTTCTGTCTCATATGTTTCGATAATTTAAATTAGATCTCGCTTCTGAAATTAGTATGTCAAGGTGTTCCTTTGATCATGCAGTTCTCCATCGAATGAAACTCCTTGACTTACCACAACCACCACCTCAACCTCAACCACCACAACAATCCTCTCCTCCTTCATAAAGCTCTACTCAAGCTCATTCTTCCTTAACTCAACCTCCATCCACTGAACCCCCTTCAACTCAACCACCTCCATCTCAACCAACTCCACCACACTTTCAGATGCATATTATAATAATCTTTCTGCTGAAATCATGGAAATGCAAAACCAACAAGCATACATGATGCCTTCTTAGACATCATTACTCAATAATCAAACAATGCTTATGGAGCATTTTATGAATATGCAACTAAAAATAGACTCTTTTGAAGCCACCCTACTGGAAATCCTTGATCTCCTCAAGTCCATTTTGTGTTGTCTTGTTTATAGATCCTACACTTGATATCAGAGTATATTCATAAGATGTTTTGTTTAAAATAGATCGAATAAGCACACGATCATGAATGAAACATATATCATGAAAACAAACATGGTATTTGCATAACATGTATATGTTTATGCTCTCCCCTGCATGAAACATATATCATGAAATAAATATGATATTTGTATACATATGTCATATCTCCCCTTTTGTCATTACCAAAAAGAGATAAATGACACAAAAGAGGATCAAGCCATATCATAAAGTATCACACACAATATGAACACAAAATGAAACACAACATAGTTTGCAAAACTTAGGGTATCAATTATTACATCAAAAGGTCATAAACAAAGATCAAAAATAGAAAATACATCTAAAAAGCAAGAAAAAACAACAGCACCAAAATCTCCAAACTCATTTGCATCACATGTTGGATCCGAAAGGAGGAGGTGGTGGTGGAAAATTGGACTTGAGGAGATCAAGGATTTCCAGCTAGGTGGCTTCAAAAGGGGCCATTTTCAGCTGCATATTCATAAAATGCTCCAAAAGCATTATTTGATTGTTTAGTAATGTTGTCTGAGAAGCCATCATGAATGCCTGTTGGTTTTCATTTCCATAATTTTAGCAGAAAGAGTACTATAATATGCATCTAAAAAGTGAGGTGGAGTTGGTTGAGATGGAGGTGGTTGAGTTGAAGGGGTTCAATGGATGAAGGTTGAGTTGAGGAGGAAGGAGCTTGAGTAGAGATTTATGGAGGAGGAGAGGGTTGTTGTGGTGGTTGAGGTTGAGCTTGTGGTAAGTCAAGGAGTTTCATTCGATGGAAAACTACACGATCAAAGGGTTCGAACACCTTGACAACACTAGTTTCAGAAGCGAGATCTAATTTAAATTTTCGAAATACATGAGACAGAAAAGCTCCACAGGGCAAAAAAGAAGTATGTTCTTTGACGATGGTCAAACATGATCTTAGCCCAATTGACTTCTAGTCCTGCGATTATAGCATAAAAACATGTACCTAAGTCATGGGAAAATAGTTATAACTCCCATTTTTGGGCAGATATTGTATGCAAGGATACTACCAATGAGTCGAAAAACAGGTTGTAATTTTGTGTTGGTCATTGATGGTCCTTGATCGGGAAGAAAATATGATAAAATACTTCTTTATTATTTATCTCAATATCACTGAGTGAGAGGCCGTGATAGGGAATTGAGAGGATACGACCTAAAGACTTAGGAGTTAACTTGATATGAACACCCTTAACCAAGGAACAAAGTTGAACAGTATCATCATTATCTTCGTAGGTTAAATTAGTGTAAAATAGGTGGAGCAAAAAGGGATAATATCCTTTTCTAGATCCAGTGAAAAACATGGTATGGAGTCCTGCTTGTTGAAGGGATGATTCAATATCATACTCGCAAAGTCTTCAAAATTGACAAATCTACCTAGTAAGATTTCTAATTGAGAGAGTCTTAAGAAGTCATCTTCTAGAGTGGGATTTTTAAGGAAAAAAACCTAAAATCAGTTTGAGATGAAGATGATATAAACTTGGTTTTCTTGGATCTTAGCATGAAAGAAGATGAAATTAAAGCTTGACATGAGATAGACACAGTTAGAATAGCAAGAGATTGCAAGAAAATAGAAGAATTTGAAGGAATTTGACCTGAAATTGGAAGAGGGCTCGGACAGGAGTAGTCAACTGAGAAAAACCTTGCTGCTATTGAAGTGAGGGTTGCAGTAAAAAAATTGGACTTTTATGGTGAAGAGGGGTAAATAGGGGATGTAAAAAAGGAAATCAAGAGTTAGGATTAAGTTTAGAGAGAGATCGGATTCAAAATATAAAGCATTGGGTCGGGTTTGAAAAACAGAAATCCTATAACAAGAACACAGTTTGACAGAGTTAGTCAACTTGAGGTTATGATTAGTCGACTAATCTTATGGTTAGTCAACTAAGTATTCTATATAGTCGACTAATTCTGAAAAATTCAGCATACCATGTTTCTGTTGATTATAGTAGTTGATTACTAAAAATGTCAAGTCGATTAATATGTTGAAAACTTACAAAAAAGTCTAAAAAGTTTTTAAAATATTTTTAAATATCAAAAATATTACAAATTCCCAAATCTCTTCAAAATCTCATAAAAATATCCTCCTTAAGAGATTTTGTAAAGATATCTGCTACTTGATTATCAGTTGGCATAAAACTTAAAGAAATATTACCTTTTAAAGCATCATCACGTAACAAATGATGTCTAATATCAATATGCTTTGTACATGAATGTTGAATTGGATTTTTAGATTAGTTAATAGCACTGATATTATCACACATAATAGGTGAATTTGTAATAGAAATATCATAATCAAGTCAGCTTTGTTTTATCCATAAAATCTATGCGCGTGCAATCTTAGCAGCGATACATTCTGCTTCAGTTGTCGATAATGATACAGAATTTTGCTTTTTACTAAACCATGATATTAGTGATGTCCCAAAAAGTGACAAGTACCACTAGTACCTTTTCTATGAGATTTACATCAAGTAAAATCAGCAACACTATATGATATTAAATCAAATGTGCTTGATTTAAGATAAAATAGAGCATAGTTGATTGTGTTATTAACATATCTAAGAATTCTTTTTACTGGATTAAGTTGTGATTTTTTAGGGTTAGATTGACATCTAGCACATAAGTAAACACTGAACATAATATCAGGTTTACTTAAAGTAATATATAATAAAGAACCAATCGTACCTCGGAATAGTTTTTGATTAACACCCTTACCATTTTCATCTTGGTCTAGAAATATAGTAGTACTCACGGGAGTTCTTTTGCTACTAAAATTTTTCATACCAAATCTTTTAAGTAGTTCCTTTGCATACTTGCATTAGGAAATGAAGATTCCATCGTTCATTTGTTTTATTTACAGACCGAGAAAATAGCTAAGTTCACCCATATGACTCATCTCGATTTCACTCTGCATAGTCTTAGAAAATTCTTGACAAAGATTATCATTAGTAGATCCAAACAAGATATCATCAACATATACTTGTATGATTAAGATATCATTATTAACATGTTTAATAAAAAGTGTTATATCTACTTTGCCAATCTTAAAACTAGAATATAAAGAAAAACTTTTTAATCTTTCATACTAAGCACGAGGTGTTTGTTTTAAACCATATAAATCTTTCTTAAATTTAAAAATATGGTTTGAAAATTTTTCGTATTCAAAACCTGGAGGTTGTTCAACATAAACAGTTTTTTTAATAAAATCTTTTAAAAGGCACTTTTAACATCCATTTGAAAATTTTTGAAATCCATAAAGCATGCATAAACAAGTAATATATGAATGGACTCAAGTCTATCTACTGGTGCATAAGTTTCATTAAAATTAATATCTTTTTCTTAATTATATCCCTATGCAACTAACCTTCCTTTGTTCTTAATAACTTGACCTGATTCATCAAGTTTGTTCTTAAATACCCATCTGGTACAGATAACTGTATGATCAGTAGGTCGTCGTACAAGATCCCAAATATCATTTCTGACGAATTGATTCTTACATTGCAATAATCTAAAAATCATCTGCACATGCTTCTTTGATATTCTTCTATTAGAGATATGAAAACAATATGTGTCATGTAGTTCAACTTGAATATAGTCTGAACATCTTGAGAAGTTCTCCAATAACTAAATCATGTGGATGATCTCTTACCTCAACAAATGCTTTAGGTAACTCAATAGGAGTCTCATCAATATTAGAAATGTTAGTATCGTCAGAAGGTATAATAGTATTATCAATACGAGTATCTATGATATCATCATCATTATGTGAAGAAGTATTAGTAATAGGTATAATCAAAAAATCATCAAATTTAACATGCAATGATTCTTCAATAGTAAATAACTAACAAAAATATCTTCATTGGATATCTAACAAAAATTATTTTCGAAAAAGATTCTATATGCTTTATTTTGAGTAGAATAACTAACAAAAATATCTTCATTGGATCTAGCACCAAATTTATTTAAAGCATCTCTTGTATTTAAGATTAAACATTTACATCCAAAAATCTTGAAATAAGAAACTTTTTAAATTCTGTTATAAAACATTCATAAGATGTTTTGTTTAAAATGGTTCGAATAAGCACACGATTTAAAATATATCATGCAGTAGCAACAGCCTCAGCCTAAAAGTATTTTGAAAATTACTGTCCATAAGTATAGTTCTATCACATTCTTTCCATAAGTATAGTTCTATCACATTCTTGCAAAGTCTTATTCCTTCTCTCCACAATACCATTTTGAAGAGATGCTCTAGAAAAAGTAAAGTTATGTATAATACTATACTTATCATAGAAATTTGCAAAAGATTTATTTTCAAATTCTCCTTCATGATCACTTCGACTGGTGACTATGTTTAGAGACTTTTGATTTTGAATTATTTTACAAACCTTGAAAACTCATCAAAAATATCATTTTTATTCTTTATAAAAATTACCCATGTAAAACGTGTAACAGTAACAAAACATATCTAATTTTATTTAAAGACGCAACACGAATAGGACCAAGTAAATCCAAATTCAGCAGTTCAAAAGGTCTATTAGTAGAAATCAAATCTTTAAATTTTAAAGATGATTTAACTTGTTTTTCTAATTGCTAAGAATCACAAAAATAATCCTTTTTAAAGATAGTTTTGTAAGACATTTAACTAACCAAATTTAGAATTTTAGAAATAGTTTTCATATTTAAATGACCAAGTCTTTTATGCCATAAAAATATTCATTATTAGAAGTAATTAACATAAGTTAGCATTTGATGATAAACAAGTCATGAATAACTCATAAATATTAATGTTATGAGAACCTCTAAAAAGAATATCTTTCATGTTAGTATCATATATAAGACATGCATCTTTTTCGAAAATAATTTTATAACCATTATCACATAACTGACGAATACTTAATAGGTTGTGTTTTAAATCTCTTACCAAAAAATATTTTCAATAAAGGGCTTAGAAATATTACCAACCGTGCCAATACCAATAACTTTTCTTTTGTTATTATCTCCAAATGTTACTATTCCTCCTTTCTTGATTTGAACTGAATACAGTAGTTGTATGTGGTCGGTCATGTATTTGGAACAACCCTATTAAGTATCCACCTTTGTTTATAAGATATCTATAAGATAAAACATTTTGTATGGTACCTATCATGATAGGGTCCGAAAAAGAATTGCCTCTAGGAACCTAAATTCAATTTGAATTTAGTTTTCACTTGTTAGTATAAACATAATTATAAGAATTACAAACTTGATGTACATATGATGCAATATAAGCATTTTTATCCATAATATTTTGATTTTAGGAATCCATATATATTTATTCCTAATTCTTTTTGAAATAGTATTAGTGTTTTCCTTAGCAAAAGTATTATTGAATTATAATTATTCCTTTTGTAAATAAATGTAGATTTTCCAAATTTATCTTTTGAAAATCTAAGACCAATATGTGTAAGTTTTTCAAATTTATCTTTTGAAAATTCAAACCAAAGCGATTATTTGAAATATTTTGATAAGACAATAAATTATTTAAATTTTCTTTTTTCTTATTAATTTTTGTTACATTTTTCAAAATTCTTCATATTTAATTTTGAAACTTGTCATTTCTTTATCTAAAATAGAAATTCTTAAATTTAAAAAAAAACAGTTCCTCTTTTTAGAAATTCTCATTATCTTTTTTCAAAGATGAAATAACTTTTTCAAAGTCAGATTTTTGAGAATTTAAGGAAGACATTTGAGAAATATGAAGTAAATTTTTTTGTTGAATCCTTCATTTTCTTTTGTTAAAATTTTATTTTTAACCTTTTCATTCTTAAAATCATCATATAGTTCATTAAATACATCCAATAATTCAGCATACTTTTGTACCTCATCTTCTTGAGCATAAAAGGCAGTTTCGGTAGCTTCTTTTCATCAGAGAAAGATTAATCACTATCATCCCATATTTCTTGGAAGGCTTTCTTCTAATTGTTGAACTTATAGAAATTCTTAAAATTTTCTTTAGGTTTCATCAATAGGCAATCCTTATTTATGTGACCTACTTTGTTACACTTAAAACAAAGTGAATTATCGTTAGTATCTTATTCTTTTTAACTTACCTTATTTTAAAAATTTTCTGAACTTTCTTGAGATCATAGCCATTTCCTCTTCGTCATCATCTGAATTGTCCAAATATGAGGATGTATGAAAAGTAAGTACTTTCTTCTTTGATTGTTGTTTATCCTTCTTTCTATCTTCAAGTTGGACTTCATATGCCATTAA
The DNA here is from genome assembly GCA_038442645.1 of Agave tequilana. Classification (NCBI taxonomy): domain Eukaryota; kingdom Viridiplantae; phylum Streptophyta; class Magnoliopsida; order Asparagales; family Asparagaceae; genus Agave; species Agave tequilana. The sequence goes on along the minus strand of JAVJIF010028314.1, from coordinate 40,309 downwards.
TTACCTGTAAGGATTTCTAATAATATTGTTGAGAGGTTATTTGCTTCTTCTATTGCAGTAGTCTTTTTCTTCCAATCTGATGTGAGTGCATGAAGAACCTTCCTAACTTTTTCAACTTGAGTGTATTCCTTTTTAAAGGCTACTAAAGAATTTGTAACTGTGAACAAGAACAGAAATTTTAAATTCTTTTACTTTATTGGTACCCTTATGTGTTACCTGTAAAATCTGCCATATTTGATTTGCAGATCTGACTGTTGATATAAGATTGAATTCTTCTTTGTTTAAGGCACAGAAAAGCGCGTTCATTGCTTTGGCATCAAGATTGACAGACTTTTTTTGTTCTTCACTCCAAGCGTCATAATTGGTAGTAGGCTTGATGTATGGTGCTTCCACTATGTTCCAAAGTTCATAGTTGAGTGATTGTAAATAGATCTTCATTCTGCACTTCTAGTAACTGTAGTTTGATCCATCAAATAATAATGGTCGTTGTGTAGAATGTCCTTCCTTGAATTGTGATGAAGGAAACTCCATTGCTATCCTTGAACACAGCTCTGATACTAAGTGTTGGATCTATAAACAAGGAATACAAACACTAGAGGGGGAGAATAATGTTTATAAACTTTTAATAACAAAAAGTAAACTACTTGAAGAAAATACATGAACAGAATAAATCTCAGAAATTTCAAATACAAACACGAGAGATTTTATTCTGATTCGGTCTTAATGACCTACATCCAGTCCCCAAGCACGATTGAGATTTTTTCTTATTCTGATTTTGATACACCCCAAAATCAACTCCTGTACACCACTTGACAAAATACCATTCATCAAATTTGTACAACTCTTCTTTACTCCAAGAAGACACTTTCTTTGATGGAATACAATGTAAACTATAAGCCTTGAAAATTGTATGTGATTGTGAACAAATATCTTATAGAAGGACTCTCAAATTCTTCACAAGGGATTTAGAATTGTGTGAAGAACAAAAGGTGAAAAATTAATTTTCTGAAAAAATAGAACTTTTTATCAGAGTTTTGGACAGAAAACTAACAACTTAAGTTTTTGATTGAATTCAAGAACAATATCCCTATTTATAGGTGAAAATAAGGGTCAGTTAGGCAAGTTATCAATTCAAATTTGAATGTTCAAAACATTAGAAAAACACCATAATCTGAAAACTGAAAAACAGTCCAGAACTGAATAGTAGTCGACTAGGAATAGAGATTAGTCGACCAGTATATGACTATTTCCCTAGGTTAGTCGACTAACTAAAGAACCAAGTCGACTATATTGAACTGACATAGACTGATAAGTCGCTGAAAAATGAAACTACTTGACTATACGATATTGTTAATCGACTAACTCAGAGATAGGTTGAGAAATAGAGAACAACCAACATTCTGTGAGCAGAATTGTCGACTATAGAAGGGAGCAAGTCGACTATAGGACATGTTAGTCGACTATAGAAAAGGATAAGTCGACTATAATATAGTTTTATATGGATGATTAACGCTTTTACAGTCTTCTAAAAATGAAGCAAAATACACAAAATAGTAAATATTCATGTGACATCTTACTGCAAGAACGCAATAATATCACTTCAATTTGAGCTCCGATGCACCTGCATTACAAATGTGAGGATATATATGTATATAGTCATGAGTTTGTTATCATCAAAATCTACGTTCCAACAAGATTTTATACTAACCTCTTTAGTCCCCAGCGAGATTTCAGAGGTTATCTGTAAAAGAAAACAAGTATATCATGTACTTTGTCAAAAATATTCACTTCAAACTCCAACGATTCCGTTGGCTAAGGAAGATGAATATATTGCTTTTAAGTCCAATGCAAAATCCTCGATAACTTATCATCCTGAGGGAGATAACATGACAAGCCTAACGCAAACGGTAGTTGGTAAAGGTAAACCAAATTCATTGATAGCTGAGAATTTATTAAAAATCCTAAGAGACTTGATCCCATCTATAATAATCTAACGCCTCCGATGACTAAGGATAGAGGAATAATTGGCTTTTAAATCCAATGCAAAATTCTCGATAACTCATCATGCTGAGGGGATTAGCATAACTGGCTCAACGCAAATGGTAGTTGATAAAAGCAAACCAAATTCATTGATAGCTAAGGATTTGCTAAAAATCCGATAGGAACTAGTCCGATTCCCACCTATTCCCACAAAAATTTTTTACTAATTTCCTCTCATGAAATAGTAAACCTACAAAAAGTTATACTCATTTTCCCAACGAAATGAATTACAGATCGAACCTGTCATGTTAAAAATCACACCTCTCACAGTAAAATTCCAACACATCCCTAGCAAATAAGATTTTCACTTGTCAATTCTCTTCAATAGAATGATAGGTCAAGTTAAAAATTATACCTCTGACTAAAGTTGCTCAAATCGAAAAACTAATCCCGATCAAGTTAAAAGCAAAATTTTAAAAATCCAATGATAGTTGGTAAAGGTAAACCAATTCATTGATAGCTGAGAATTTATTAAAAATCCTAAGAGACTTGATCCCATCTATAATAATCTAACGCCTCCGATGACTAAGGATAGAGGAATAATTGGCTTTTAAATCCAATGCAAAATTCTCGATAACTCATCATGCTGAGGGGATTAGCATAACTGGCTCAACGCAAATGGTAGTTGATAAAAGCAAACCAAATTCATTGATAGCTAAGGATTTGCTAAAAATCCGATAGGAACTAGTCCGATTCCCACCTATTCCCACAAAAATTTTTTACTAATTTCCTCTCATGAAATAGTAAACCTACAAAAAGTTATACTCATTTTCCCAACGAAATGAATTACAGATCGAACCTGTCATGTTAAAAATCACACCTCTCACAGTAAAATTCCAACACATCCCTAGCAAATAAGATTTTCACTTGTCAATTCTCTTCAATAGAATGATAGGTCAAGTTAAAAATTATACCTCTGACTAAAGTTGCTCAAATCGAAAAACTAATCCCGATCAAGTTAAAAACTCACCTTTGATCAAACTTACTCAAATCGCAAGGCAAACTTTTGTTTAGTACACACCTTTGACAGTAATTCCTCTTTATTTTCTCAACGAAAATGAGGCCTATGGTTAAAATTACCTCTTACCCACTTCCTCTAGAGAAGTGCCAAATTTGGTTAAAATCACATCTTCAGTTGCTAAGTTAACTGTTACCTCTAGTATACAAGGCTCTGATAATAATTTTTCTCTATTTTCTCAACGAAAATGAAGCCTATGGTTAAAATTACACCTCTTACCCACTTCCTCCAGAGAAGTGTCAAATTTAGTTAAAATCATACCTTTAGTTGCTAAGTTAACCGTTACCTCTGGCACACAAAACAAATCCTGGTCAAGTTAAAAATCACACATCTTGTAGTATCCTCTCTATTTTCTCAACGAAAATGAAAACTATGGTTAAAATTACACCTCTCCTATTCAACTTCCTCGATGAAAGTGTCCAACCTTTAATTGCTAAGTTAATCATTACCTCTGGCAAAAGAAATCAATACTCAACCGGTTCAACAGTGCACCGACAAAATAAATCAGAGCTTAGATAAGTTCTAAACTGAGTTTTTAGACACTTATGATGATCTTCTCTGGGACTTCAAACAGTTCAACAGTATACTCATAAAGACCAGAATCTAGAGAAGATCAAGCTTCGGGCATTTCAAAAGATTGCCAGTCTAATAACGAAAGCCCATGTCAATATAAAGTCCAAAGTATTTTAAAATCTATTCCAGTCAACTACTGGGTTTTGAAAACTTGGAGGGGGTTCTGTAGGCTGTCTAAAAATTACTAAAGATAAAATCTCAAATACGAGCCATATGTCAACGCGAGGGTCGCGTTTCAATTCAAACGCAGATGTCACACTTCAACAAAACGCGATGCGAGGGTCATGTTCTGTGCCAAACGTAATGGTTGTGATGCTTTTCAATACGCGAACCTCAGGGTCACGTTTCAGCATTAAAACATAAGCCTACGTAGCTTCGCGTTTCAACACAAATGCAATCCTGAGAAGCCTCGCGTTTCAACTTCAACGCGAGCTTATGAGCTCTGCGTTCCAACTCAGACGCTTGCTTGTGAACCCCGCTTTTCAACATCAGAGCGAGGTTAACTCAAACATGAGAACCGCATTTCTGCTGGAACAAACAACATTACTAGTCAAATCACACCCACGTTCTCCCCACATAATGGGGAATAATGGAGAGAGTTCAAGATAGGAAGAAGAGAGAAGACTCTTTACAAACTTGTTGATTCCAAGTTTTGTACTCTCTTTGAGATTTCAGCCACCGATTAAGATTTTATACTTTATCAGTATATTTTCAACGAGAGCAAGAAGATCCGAAAATTAAGCTTCCTGTTCGACTCGTCAATGGAGAACAAGATTTACTCTCCACTGCTACATTAAGTACTCGGCACTAAACAAAGGAGAGATTCAATCATTCTTTTCTCTTCTATAATTAGATTTTGATCCGCTGTAATTCTGTTTTCAATCAATTGAAGACTTTTACACACCTTAATTTTCCGGTCTCACAACATTGGCAGCCGAAAACGAGGGATAGAGGGGAGCATCAAGGGTTTTGATAGGCAGCTTCACTGGACGTTTTCAATCCCCCTCCCTCTCAGCTAATCAGGGGAGAACAACAAAGTAAAGAAAAGTGGTGCATTCAGTACGGCAATGAGATTTAGAGTAAGCGTTTAAAGTAAATGGGTTGGGGCTTTGGGTTGTGGACTTATAACATTAGAACCCTGTAACACCCACCCAAACACATTAAAATCAGTTGACCTATATAATACCTTGTAGCGCCTGATATTTGTACTTCTATATAGTTGCAACATATCAGCAATGGTCAGAATATCAGATATCGTCTCAAAATGATATTCATGATAAAATTTTGTATATCATGCGGTCTTGGGTTCAAAAATGATATATTGATTGATGTTGTAGCGGCTGATATTGTCGGGTTAGCAAGTGCACATAGGTCTAAGAGGAGGCATAATAGATTCATGTTAGGAGGTCTAGGACAATGTAAGTAGATATAGCATCACTGTTTATTCCGAAAACCCCCAAGTGGCACTCATGAACAGCACAGATAATTTAATGTTTTAGCCTCTGTTTCATATTTGAGTACCTGAAAATTTAGGTACACTCTGAGCTTCCTTCGTGTTGTTACCATTGATGGAGAATTTTAAAGTGGCTGCAGTGTACAAGGGTTCATGAGCTTTCAATTTTTTAGTCAAAAGTTATATGGGGAAGCTGATACCAGTTGCTACGGCACAAAAGGAGATAGAAAAGAATCATGGAGAAGACTGAGTAGAGAAAGAGGAGGTTTTTGGAATAACTATAGGAATGTAATATTGGTTGAAATAAGCAAAATGGACCATATAGCATTATGAAGCTTACGGGCTGTTGCTTATGTGCACAGAAAGAGGAGGCTTTCTATCACTATATGCTCTCTAGTGATAGAAATATGTTTGTGGTGGAAGTTGCTACTTATAGTACTTGAAATCTCTTGCACTAATTTGAAATTATTGGGCTTCTTGGTTCAAATTTCTCTTTATCTTAGTTTACAGATTTAGATTTATGAATTTATTCCAAGGATAATTTCTTTTCATTGAATTATACTTATGTTGCTTTATTTCTCTACCTCTTTGTGTCAATTTGATTATAGAGTCCTGATTGTAAGCAGAATACACCTCCTTAACACACAAGCACATGCAACACATGTTCACACACAAAGAAAATAAAGAAAAATATGGAGAACATAATTCTTTTTCAACTGAGATTGGAAACTTTTAGATGGAGTTATGTCAAAGACTTTGATTACTTGAGTTGCACATTAGACCTGAACAAGAATTGAGAAACAAGAATGTGATCCAAAGAAACATGCAGGATCTATTCATTTCAAGTATGCCAAACACAATCAAAACATTCCGTCGAGCTATGTTCCTGACAATTCTACTAGTAAATAAAGCATATCTGTGAAATCTCCGCTTAAACTTGACCATTTACCTTAATTTCTTAGATAAGATTTCTTTCTTTGAATTGATTAATATCAGTGCCAGAAGGGAAGAAAGGGCTCAAGGGAAGGTAAAGAAATGCATGCAATGAAAATCCATTGATAGAGTGGAGCTGCATTCTTTGTATTTGAGATCTCTATTGCACTAGAACACTAAACATTTACTACGATTTTATTGAACTCCAGGGACTGCTTGATACTGGAGCACATATGGGGCACAACAGATTGTTGCTGCTATTGCCATAATTTTTATTTTTTTTACTCCTGGTAATGACCAGTGGTCCAAAATCCTAACATAAATACTAAAAAGAGATCAAAAATAAAAACCGTAGAAAGATTCACAATTGAACCAACAGGTTACAACTCAACTTGCAGACAGAGAAGAAAAAAGTTAATTTTCCATCTTGAACTTTTGTTTCAATTGTGGACTTGATTATCCCGGCCGGATACGCCAGTTGCCAGAATTCATTTAGTCTCTTTTCTTTCTAAGGCCGGATATGCCGGGCCCTATAGTCAAGCTTCACAGATTAGTTGATTGCTATAAAATCTTTGGTTTCTGGATTATCCATATTGATCAATACGAAAACATGATGCGTGTATCAACGGAGACAGAAGCGCTCAACATCAGCATCTATTTAGTTCAAGTGAAGATTGAACAAGAGATGTGTTTTTCATTTTCTTGTATTTTTAATTATTTTAGATTTATTATTATTTTTAGTTTGCTTTTATTTTAGTACCATATCGATAATGTGAATTTTATTTTAGTACCACATCAGTTGTAATGTGAAACTCATGTTTTATAAAGACTATTTAAAAACTTATCTACTATGAATAAAGTTGATACAGAATTTTGATTACAATTATTGTAAAATTTTAAAGTATTTTAGGAGTTCATCTTATTTCTCTTCTTATTAAAAACCCTAACCCTAATATTTTCTCTCTTCCCTCCTTTTTTCCTCTTTTTTTCCTCTCCCTTACGCCGCTTCCTCTCTCCCCCACGTGTGCCGCCAACAACCACCGCCACCGTCACTCTCTCCCTAGACATAATCTTTATTTGTGGATCTTCATAATAATTATGTAGTATTTTATCTATTTTGTTTGTTGTCACAAGTACTAGTGAGATTGTGCGAATCTGTTATCATTGTAATTGCTGGTTGTTGATATTGACTATACAATTGTGCCATCATATCTTACTATTTGTATTCATTTATTTGAGATTAGAACTGTACAACTGCACTTACATTTTTTTTAAAATCATCAATCACATTAAAAGTTTAACTATTTTTCTACCCACGATCGTAATTTTGGTGAAACGTTGCACATTTCTGTCTTGCATGCACACACGTTTTGCATCACATATCTGCAACATGGACTGTCAGATTGTTTAATTTTCAAATCTGCAATTTCAACTTTTGATGCTAGTTTCCTTTTGGTGTAATCCGAGGGTATATACAGAGAAACTATTGACCACCTCCTAGATTGCATTGTGTATATACAGATTGTTGCATATATTCTCCTAATGGTCTTGGTTCACAGGTCATTGGCATCTTCTATTGTCCATTCAAATCACAGCTGAGGCAAAAAAGGTTATCTATCCACTTGTGATCCTCATATTGTAATTTTGATGTATGACTGAGTATCATATTTAGAGAAATTGTTCTGCGTGTAGGCTGGGCAAGTTCTGTGCTTGTTTCTCCGGCAATTAAGCTTATTCTTCAAACTATGTAAAGGGGTACAAGCCATTGACCATGAGTGACTGAATACCCTTCTACTGCATAGTGCACGGCGGTGTGAGGAAATAGTCTTAAATATTTGTCTTCGATTTACAGCCAGTTATTTTTTGGCTGAAGTTTTGTTCTCAGCTAATGTGGTAGCAGCTTCCCAGTGAATGTTATGAGTCTTGTACTGTTACCCATGCTCCGTAAACTGTTGATTTACTAAATCTCTTCAGTATTTCCAATTTGTGATACAACATATTTTGATCAAAGATAATGTTTTGAAAGACTGACACCAAATAGTTGAGGCATGACTATGATGATATTGTCTCTGTGGATACCACCTGAAATTGGCAGCTTAAACAACGTTGATTCATCTCAGGCATAGGCTTATTCGATGATGACTGTCTCGGTAAATTTGTATTTTTTTTTGTCTAGGAAGCAGTTTATTTTCCGCTGATATCTGCAGATTATGATGGTTTCTGTAACTCTGACGGGTACCAGTGCAATGTAGTGTTATGTTTCCTTGTGATTGTGCTGAAATTTGCGTTGCATTTGCCAAGAGATTGTTGTAGGTAAACATGTTACAGTGAAGGAAATGTTTCTCATTATGTTGAAGCTGTAGCTATGCGATTAAAACCCCAGTTACAATTTGCTGCTTGGTTTCAGAAGTACCTAGTTGAAGGGATGATGCTCGACTGTTTGGTGATATTGCGGTTGTAAATTGGACAATTTGTCGTTATCCTGAAAGTGTAACACATGAGAGTATTTTGTGAAATTACCAGAGTATTTTGTAAAATTTCATTTCAGAGTAAATAGCATTCTATGTTATTCAGATAACTGTGATGAGGAAAAAAAAAAATCCTCTCTTACTTTGGGCATTTGCCATGCAACATGCAATTTTAGAATGGATGACACACAAATCTTGTTTAAGATGTGATTGGGACTGCATGCACTCCCTCCAGAGGATATGTTGGCTGCCTTCGTGCAACTGCTCATCCTTCAAAATCCAGCAAACATGCCCCAAACTTCATTGTTGTTTGGTTTGGATGTTTAGCTATTCCATGTAAAAATACATATGTTGCTATGTTACTACATTATGTGGTGAGCTGTGTCATTTCATTCGTCAAAAAATGAAAATATAAAAGAAATGATAGAAGAGCAATGAGAGAAGTGATTATTGGGTGACCACAAATTTGTGGGAGGTTGCAAGTGGTGTTCCAGCAGAGATTTCTATGATTGATGCGGTTTGGACAAACTGATCTTTGTTTAGAGAATGTTTGTCTGCTCGAAAGAACCTAAAGTTCTTGGAGTCTTTTATATATATTAAACAGTTTTCAATCGTTTTCAGTAAAATATTTCATGTGTTTATTTGCTATGTGCGGAATTCTTTCAGATGTGTAAATTGGGTCCAGAATAACTAAATAAAAAACATAAAATTATCTCTCTCATCTAATTTTTATATGTTTCCAGTCAAGACTCGATTTTCTTTAAATACATATGTCAAAGTAGCCTTACTTGGTAGATGCCATGTGAGATTCACTCGAGTCCCTCCATTCTCTTCTGATCCTTTTCTTTCTCAGCAAACATCTAAAAAATTGGAAGAAGAGTCATTTGTATAAGTTTGAGATTTATCCAAAGTAAACAATCTCTATTTAAAAGTTATTTATCTGTTAGTTTGCGTTCATGATTGTCAAAAAAGAATACAGAGAATATGAAAAGTATATGTGATTAGTTTTAACTCTGAATCTTTACAATTTAACCGTTATAGAAAGAGCTAAACCGGTCGATCCACAGGGAGAGATGCGATAGAAGCTTTTCAGTCTTCTAATTATCTTTTCTGTTTAAAGAACTTAAAAAAGAAAGAATTGATTGTACGTTGATAATGAATTAATCTAAAAGAAAAGTTCATAGCAAGCACCATACATGCTAATGCTAGATAGATAATGACTTCAATTCAAACCCTAAATATGATATTCTATCACAAAATCAAGCTAGATATATAGAAGAGAAACTAAGTTATGATTCGAAATAACACCATCCAAGTTTTAACGTTGTAATATTAAGGTTATCAATCAAGTATAAAGTAAGAAAAGATCATTAGAAAGTGCAAGCAAATCTTAACCCTATTTGAAATAACACTTATCAAAGTTTAACATTAAAATAGCAATATCTTCATCAAGCATAGATTAAGAAAAATAATTAAAAAGTATTAGCAAATATTTGACATAGTTGCTTATCCTAATGTGTCTTCAAGAATAAAGATTGGGGTAGGCATGCATACGAATGTATTTGGTTATCTATTAGATATTAGCTGCAATGGTGGTGATGTTTTAGCAAGTCATGAGAAAAGATCTAGTTACTCATGGTAAACATGGCAAGCAAAAGAAATAAAGAAATAAAGAAAACAAAGAAAAAGCTAAATTAAAAACAAATAAAGATATGAGAAAGGTAAAACCTGTTTATTGATTGTCACAATCAATTACAAGAGTTGTCTTCCTCTTGTACAAAAATTTACATGAAAATCTTAATTTTGATCTCTGATGTGATATGTCTTCTATATTACTCTTCAGGGGTATTTATAAGAGATTTGAGAGTTAGAGTCCCACACAAACACTGTCCCTGAACCGCCACCCAACCGCCATGATAAGGCCACGAAAACGCGGCAAAAGCCGCGTTTCCGCCGAAAAGTTGGGAAACTGGGTCACGCGCTTTGGTGCGTGGCTTCCTCTGGTCCGTCCATCTGGTTATCTATCCTCAGAATCTTCTGTCAATCTCTTAGATAACTTGAAAATCAAGTTATTTCTAAATCCGAATTAAATTCATCTTTTCTCCCCTTTATCTTCATCTTGTGGTGCAAACAACCAAATTTAAATAGAAGTGCACCTCTATTTTTAATTAGGATGAGGATTCATCTTATTCTATCCTTCTCCTCATCTAGATTTTAAATTAAATTAATTTAAAACCCGAATTTAAATGAGATAGAAAAGATGCTTCCTTTATCTTCCCAATTAATCTTTATTTTTATAATTCCTGCGGGCTTTTAAGCTTCCTTTGGCTTTCTCTTGGATTATGGAGGCCCGCATATCACTAAATAATAAATGAATTAAATAGTAATGTTAGCAAAAATTAAGCATGAAAATGTGAATAATAATATGCATTATTGATGATCAATCACACCCACACACCTATTTTTTTGCTCGCCTCGAGTAAAGATAAATAAAAATAAACTAATCTGACTATCCTAATATTACTTTCGTAGGTATCACGATACACTTAGCACGTGCAACAAGCCGTTAAACCTCCAGGTTACCCCTAGAGGACGAGTGTTGTCTCGTGAGGATTTTCAGTGGATTATACCCACAAAATCCATAAAGAAAGAAAAATAAAATGTTAGTATTTTCGAATTATCATTTTTGAAAGAGAGAAAATATTTGAAATATTTTTGAGGAAATAAAGTAATTTATAAGTCTTAGGATTATCAAATTTTTCACTTCTATACTTAGTCTCGATGCAAAATTTTATTATCAATTTAGGTTAGAATTAAAACTGAATTTCTCACTTAGTCTATTATTTCACCTCAAGTTATATGCATCTTTGTGACCAAGAATTTTTGACTCGGGATTCGTAAACTTCAACTCTTATGCCTTATATATTTATTACTTTCTTTTTTTTGTAAGAAGTTCGAAGTATTACCACTTTGTTGCTCTTTAAGCAAGTTTTTTTAAATATATATAACTCATCTAATTTTTTTTCGTGTAAGTACCAAGGCTTCTTAATGCCCTAATACCTAACTAATTAATTATTAGATATGTTATATATATATATATATATATATATATATATATATATATATATTATATATTTTTTAAACTTACCTAATTATCTTTTGCTTAAATACCAAAGCTTTCTTGGGCCAAAGTACCTAGCTAATCAATAATTAGATTTGTTATTTTATATATATTTTTTCTAAGACACAAGAGTCTTTGTTTTGGATCCCAAGCGTGTAAGTGTATAAAGAATGTATGTTTCATTAAGGTAAAAATATCAGGATTAAATTACTTTTTCAATTTTTTCTCCTAAACCTAAAAATTAAAACAAAAAATCTTATTTTGATCAAGTATTAAGAAATCTTAATTATGATTTTCCTATTCCTTAAAATTAACTTAAATTCTTTTAAAAATAAATCAAAATATTGTTTCTTTTTTAAAAAGTTTTTAAAAGAGAAAAGGGAAAAAATTTATTATTATTATTTTATTAGTAAACTTACCTATGTTAATGTTAGTAAACTCTTCCCCACACCTATCTCATGCATTGTCCTCAATGTATGAATGAAGTGCATTAATGCATGAAAAGGAAGAAAGGGAAGGTAAAATGTGACCTCAAGATGGTGGTTCCGGTGGTGGCCGGATTGGGCTAAGCGTTGCTACCCAATCTAAATCTTGTGGATCATCAAGGAATCTACCATTTATGGCCTCTTTTTGATGCACATTGTCATTATCCCCCAAATAAATAGGATCATGCATGACCTTAACATTGAAACTATCTCGATTATATGACCAATTATGGAATACCATCTCAGAGTCATCATTGTCTACACGTTGGTTCAACAATTGAATTTGACTTAATGAAGTGATTAATTTGAGCTCAAGAATGATAGGTTCGGGAACTAATATCGGCTCGGGAAAATAAAATTTAGGTGCGAGAGTCGGGTTTGATTCAAGAGTGAGCTCCAAATCAAAGAACTTAAGTTCGTATTTATGATCCATCAAATGAATGTGACTATCCAAACTAGGCGATCCAATTTCATAATATACGGGTACTGGAATTAATGTTGGCTTGAGAATTGGGTCCAAATTGGGTAAAGACATCGGAGTCAATATAGATTCAAAGTGTGGAATTAAATAACAAAGTTTAGGATCGGGTATGCATTCATAATCAAGTTCAATCTCATTGAAGTTAAAACTTACCAATTTGTCCAGGGGTTGGGATTGATCAAGTTCATGTTGGTGCGATGAAATTGAATGTTGTTCAAGGTCTTCAAGGCATCATGATTCTTTGGTCTCGTCAATAGGGCTAGGTGAATAAAAAATAGTCAAAAAGGCGTTAGGTAAAGTTTCTTCAATCTCAGCACTTCTAATGTCTTCCAAACGAACCAATTGTGCTTCTAACCTATCAAGACATTGGATCATGAGTCTTTCAATTTATGAATTCGTCGCTTGAACTCTTCTAAGACTTTTATCTTCTTTTTCTAATCAAAATGTTCTTCTATAGGTTTGATAAAAGGGGTGCATGAAGATGATTGTTGGAAAAATGGTTGACAATGTTGCTCGGGGGTATTGAATCCCCATTCGTTCGGTGAAGAGTGGTGATGATTGTTCCAGTCTTATTCATAATATGGAGACTGCGGCATGTATTGATTTTGATAAGACCATTCAGGCATGCTTGGCTGTTTAACATTATTATATACCGGGTTGGTAATTCTAGGTCAAAAGAGGTCGGGGTATAATATTGATTATCATTAAAATTGAAAAAATTATTGTAATAAGCCATATCACACAAAAAAAAAGAAACAAACAAATAAACAAAAGAGAAAAAAAACCTAGCCTAAATTAAGGTAAACTTGAGACCTAGACGACTCCTAACTTTAAATTATCTGCGGGAGGTATATTGCCGAATCGGACTACTAGTTAATTGGCCAGGTAGGTGGGAAGATCGGTGGGAGATATCTGTCAAAGATGAGCCTAATTATGCTAAACCACCAACCTTCGAGGTTTCACCTCTCAATTCCCTAACCTAGTCACCAATTTGACAAGAGTCAAATTTGAACAACTTCCTACTTAGGTCAATCTCCTAGTGAGTCCGAGAAGTCCTTAAGGTCAACGTCTATTCAAATTTTAAATTTAGGCTTAGATTGTGAGTGAGAAGATGTTTGTGGGCCAAAGAAGGGTAATGACTGTTGACACTCAAAAAAGACAAACTATCAGGCAGCTTTCCAACCGGTCTGAACGATGTCTATCTTGTTGGCATTTACCAAAGATAAATCACAGACAAGCTGACGACCAGTTTTTACCCATCTCTGAGGTACAAATCAGTGACTTGAACTCTACTGATCCAGTGAAGTAGACAGTAAGCCAAGATTGCCTTTGAAGGGACCTAAGCAGGCCTAAGATGCTAAGTTAGCTCAACACTTAGCATCGCATGAGCCAAAAGGGATAGCCTCGCCTGAGAGGCTAAGTTTATCTAGATTCGCCTTAAAACTTTCCACAGAGAGCTAACTTACAGCTTCGTCGGATGCTAATTTTAGCTTCGCCATAAGCTTTATTGATAGCTTCGCATGAAGCTCTTCATAGCTCCACGAGAGCTAACTTGCAGCTTCGCCTGAAACTAATTCTAGCTTCGTCGGAAACTTTCTTGATAGCTTCTCATGAAACTCTTCATAGCTCCACAGAGAGCTAACTTACAGCTTCGCCTGAAGCTAATTCTAACTTCGCCGGAAGTTTTCTTGATAGCTTTGCATGAAGCTCTTCATACCTCCACAGAGAGCTAATTTACAGCTTCGCTTGAAGCTAATTCTAGCTTCGCTGGAAGCTTTCTTGATAGCTTCTCATGAAGCTCTTCATAGCTCCACAGAGAGCTAACTTACAGCTTCGCCTGAAGCTAATCTAGCTTCGCCTGAAACTAATTCTAACTTCACCGAAAATTTTCTTGATAGCTTCTCATGAAGCGCTTCATAGCTCCATAGAGAGCTAACCTATATCTTCGTCTGAAGCTAATTATAGCTTCGCCGGAAGCTTTCTTGATAGCTTCGCCTAAAGAGGCTAGCTCCGCATGAGGAAAGTAACCGCCCTACTAAGTTAGTGGGAGGAGTTAATGGATGGTTACGCCCATTTCTCCTTATTAAAAGGAGACAATTAAGGGAATCATAACTCACTATTTTCTAGTGGAGGAATTAATGGGTAGTTACACTCATAATCTCCCATTAAGATGAGCCAATTAAGGGAATTAATAGGTAGTTAAACCCATGATCTCTCATTAAGAGGAGCCAATTAAGGGAATTAATGGGTAATTACACCCATGATCCCTCATTAAGAGGAGATAATTAAGAAGATCATAACTCCATATTGATCCTATAAATAGCCCACTAATAGGCTAGGCTCAGGGTCTTGAAAAGATTCAAGTCCAATAGGCTCACGGGATTGAAGAAATTCAAGTCCAAGAGGCTTTTTGAAAAGCATAAGCTTGCTTCAAAGTTTAAGCCAATAAGAGATCTACTCTCTCGCTTCCAAAAATTCAGAGAATCGCTTCTCTAATCTTACAGGAATAAATTCAGGGTGCTAATATCCTAAGATCTTCCTCCCTCTCAAGGAATCTCCAGAACCAGGTGAGAAGGAATTCCCAAGCAGTAGCATTTGAAGATCAATCGCTCGCATCGTCAACGGGACAAAGTGATCGCGCGCTGATCAGACTCCCCCGGCACACTTCCCTAGAAATCTCAGAAGAGATCTACTTGTAATTTTTTCTTTCTGTAAAGAAATACTTGTAATTTCGCTCCTCCACTTCTTTTTGTAAGTTTTCCCACGAACTTCAAATTTTCAATGGAAAACAATGACTTCCCCACCTTATTTTTTTTATTGGATTTGCCCTTAAATCATTTTTGTGCAAGTTTGCAAAATAATAGAATAATATCACTCAAAGTAACTAAATCACAAGTATTTCCTAATCTAGATGGTATGTAGAATTACCTCGATCTCCAGCACTCTTCAATCAGTAATTTAAAATAACTGAATTAAAGAATGCCCTAAGATGCAATGTTTAATCGTGTTTTAAATAAAAATTTACAAGTATGAGTTACTGTTGAATTAGATTAGTATGTATACAAGCTAACAGAGAAAAACCAATAATTGCAGTTATTATGAAATTGCAATTCAATCACCCTACAAAGAAGCAAGATGACCAACTCCTCTACTTTGCCGCGGAATCGTGGCTTTTGCCCCGTTTTCGCGGCTTTGTGGTAGAGTTAAGTGCTCTGCCTTCTAGGGCAGAGTCATCAAACCTCTGTTAATGTTCCGCAATCTGAAATTTCTTGAGATTTGCCCCTGTACACGAAAACAGAGAAGAAAATTTAGAAAATAATGTACACCGTTCCCTCCCCTGCAATGGTTCAAAATTTTGATTGCCAAAAATAATACAGAGAATATGAAAAGTGTATGTGATTAATTTTAACTCTGAATTTTTGTAATTTAACCGTTGTAGTAAGAGCTAAACGGGTCGATCCACAGGAAGAGATGCGATGGAAACTTTTCGGTAATATCTTCTTATTATCTTCTTTGTTTAAAGAACTTAGAAAAGAAAGGATTGATTGTATATGGATAAATTATTAATCTAAAAGAAAGGTTCCTAGCTTACTAATAATCAACCACTGCTAATGCTAAATAGATAATGACTTCACTTCAAAACCTAAACATGATATTCTACCACAAAATCAAGCAAGATACATAGGAGAGAAACTAAGTTATAATTTGAAATAACACCATCCAAGTTTTAACGTTATAATATCAAGGTTGTCAATCAAATATAAAGTAAGAAATTATCATTAGAAAGAGCAAGCAAATCTTAACCTTATTTGAAATAACACTAATCAAAGTTTAACATTAAAGTAGCAAGATCTTCATCAAGCATAAATTAAAAAAACCAATTAAAAAGTATTAGCAAATATTTGACCTAGTTGCTTATCCTAATGTGACTTCAAGAATAAAGATTGGAGTAGGCATGCATACGAATTGATTTGGTTATCTATTAGATATTAGATGCAATGGTGGTGATGTCTTAGCAAGCCATGAGAAAAAATCTAACTACTCATGATAAACATGGCAAGTAAAAGAAATAAAGAAATAAAGAAAACAAAGAAAAAGCTAAATTAAAAACAAACAAAGATATGAGAAAGGTAAAACCTGTTTATTGATTGTCATGATCAATTAAAAGAGTTGTCTTCCTCTTGTACAAAAATTTACATAAATTCAGAAAGAAAACAGATCTAAAGAAAACTCTAATTTTGATGTCTGATGTGAGATATCTTCTATGTTGCTCTTTAGGGGTATTTATAAGAAATTTGAGAGTTAAAGTTTCACACAAACACTGCCCTCAACCGCCACGCCAACCGTCATGATAAGGCATTTCTCGACAAAGTTGGAGAACTGGGTCACGCGCTTTGTTGCGTGGCTTCCTCTGGTCCGTCCCTCTGTTGATCTATCCTCAGAATCTTTTGTCTATCTCTGGATTTTGAAATACGACAATCTCTTATAACTTGAAGATCAAATTATCTCTAAATCCGAATTAAATTCATCTTTTCTCCCATTTATCTTCATCTTGGGGTGCAAGCAACTAGATTTAAATAGAAGTCCACCTCTATTTTTAATTAGGATGAGGATTCATCTTGTTCTATCATTCTCCTCCTCTAGATTTTAAATTAAATTAATTTAAAAGCCGAATTTAAATGAGATAGAAAAGATGCTTCCTTTATCTTCCGAATTAATCTTTATTTTTATAATTCTTGTGGGATTTTGAACTTCTTTTGGTCTCTTGGATTATGATGGCCCGCACATCACTAAATAATAAATGAATTAAATAGTAATGTTTTAACAAAAAATATGCATGAATAATAATATGCATTATTGATGACCAATCAGCCACCGGTAACTTCCAAGGCATGTCCTACTTAGGTTGGCTTGCGAACTAATTAAGAAGCTTAAGCTCATCCTGATTAGGGTTTCAATTGAATTAAATATTGCTTAAGCTTTTTTTTCAAGGTTAAAGGTGGAATCCCCCACTTTGTTTCCTTTTTCAGGGAGGAAAATATTTCTCCACCATTTTACCCACGTTTAAGCTTGTTTTATAAGGTACAAAGGTACAATAAATATAGAACTTGTCATGTTCAAGTTCTTTTCCACGAAAAAAGCAAACTGGAGAATTCATCAACACTGGATTTCCTTACTAATTTTTCTAGAAATTAGACTAATGAACAAACTAACTTGGACAAGGTAATGACCGTAGGGAGTTGGAAAATATTGTAAGCTTTTAACTCTGAAGATCCTAGCACCAACAGACCACACACTAGATAACTTGATTCCTTGAATAAACTTGTTGTCCAACTGTTTCTTAAAAATTTTCCTTAAAGAAATAGTTAAAGTCTTGCTGCTCTCATGTTGACTGCGTGTGAAAGTAGTGAAATTATCTGGCTGCAGTGGTGGTCAAATTGGCGCACAGTTTATTCGTTCCTATTTTATGTCCATTCAAAAAGAGACTCATTGTCGAGGTCCCTGTTGGTGTGATGTTCCCAGTAGTTGGAGTTCTTGGCTCTGTGGGATGCTTATTTTAACTTAATTAATTATCAACAAACTCTCGTTGTTTTATCCCACGTGTCAATGCTAGAATGATCCTCTGATAATATCTGCGTGTTGTACCAAACCCACTGGATTGCGTACAGTGACACACACATACTATAAAAGAGTCAATCCCATGATGACACAAAAATAAGATGTCGGAATTCATAGGTACAAAACTTTAAAATCTTTAGACTTCTTATAATATTATGAGAGAGTTAATCTCGTGTGTGAAATGCTAAAGTGATCCTCTTATAATCTGCGTGTGTGTCTCACACACATGAACAGAACCGGCGGCCAAGGGGATGAAACGCTAAAAACGTGGAAAGAGAAAAACAGAGTCCAGTCAACATGAGAGGAGACGATCCAAATCTAATTCTGACTGGGTAAGCCCAAATGTAGATTTTAAACCCCAAGACATGCTTTCATCTCCCTTCCGCTTTCCTGAATCCTTCTCTATCTATATAACACCAACTCCATCCAACTCCCTGCCACATCTCATCACCTCTCTCTCTCTCTCTCTCTCTCTCTCTCTGTGATTCATGGGGTTCCCCTGCATATGCAACAGCCTCATCCTACCAGAGCCCTTGGCCCAGCTCATCCAAATTCTGTGTCATATAAGATACGTGCTCGCCGTGATCCTCTCCTTCTTCGGCCTCCAATCTTCTCCTGAACTAATATTGGTCGATCACGGTTACCATCTATCCACGTTCCCTCCTGCTCCTGCGACAATCAACCCTTCGGTTGTCATAAAAGGCGAGCTCCCCGTGGTGGAATTTGCGACCTTCATCAAAAGATCGCGGGGGCGGTGTGGGATCAGCGAGGAGCCCATGTCGTGTGTCGTCTGCTTGGGCTGGTTGGAGGCGAAGGACGAGGTCCGAGAGCTCGGCAATTGCCACCACGCGTTCCACAGGGAGTGCATAGATCGGTGGGTCGATGTTGGCCATGTCAGCTGCCCCTTGTGCCGGTCACAGCTGTTGCCTTCACGAAAGCAAGATAATGCTGGTTGGATTCCAAGGGTGAGGTTCTGGTGAGACGAAATGTTCTCACTTCTCGCTGTAAGGGAACTGCATGTACCCTGTGACAGAGAATTAATATTGATATATACTAATGTAGCACACAATTTGTGATAGATTGCTAATGGGTAAAATTATTGTCACAATTTGAAACATACAGTTCTAAACAAATTCCAAGTATGCGAAACTAGATAATTAATCAATTTAGAACAACGGAGAGCGCTTTAAACTGGAAAAAATAATGAAAATAGTAAATTAAAGTACGAGAGCAACAGCGATCACAAATTGGTCGTCGACCCCGCATACTGCTGGACGACTATTACTCCACACGTGTTAAAATCAGTAGTGGTCCACATCTTATCCCTTTCTGCTGCTAGTTCACCATCATTTAATGTCAGTGGGTTGAAGATCATAGGAAAGAAAATAAATTTATGCTGCTTTGTATATGAACTACTTGTTTATGATATATGTTAAGGTGGGGCTTGAATCCTTGTAGTGGTCAGTTTCCGACCTCCTCAAGATCACGCCACGTGTCCTTTCACCACCAAGAGGCGAGCGATACATGATCGCTTCCAGAACCTCCCAGCAGGGGTCCTCGATCGACTCTACCTCCGAGTGGTTTGTGTGGATAGGATGAGGAGATAAAATCAGTTGTGCGAATTCGTATCTCTCAGCCTAATCTCCATTTGAATTCGGCAGTTGTATTTCGTGGACGGATCAGTCACATTTACAATTAGACTCAGACTACCAGATAAAGTTGGACTCTTACTCAATCAGTTCAAACTTGGATGTTCAACTTTAACCGCCTCTTAGATAAGTAATTTAAGTATTCAAATAGAGTTGAACCTTGCGGCCCTATCAAAACAGACACACCTGTATAAATTAAGAATCCCTTCCAACATGTGAAGGGACGATCATTCAAACCAGAAACCCACGTATACCAGAGAACCACATTGTAATCACCATTATTATAGTGGAATTCTTTTCTCTCTCTCCGTAGTTTTTCCCATTCGGGTTCCCACGTAATTCATTGTGTTTGCGTTGGCTTTTTTCGTGATTTGATCATACCACACTACTATTTATGTGCGTGGATTAGTTCTTTAGGAATTACCCATAGCATTAGGTGCTTTAGTTGAGAGCTTCTGAATTCTTACTCAAGATCTCTTTCAATCTAATACCCTAATCCTTCCTCTAAACAATCTCACACGATCGATATGGCTCCATCAAGGAAGAAATCACTCAGGCTACAAACGCTACCCACGCCGCTCTGAATGAAAAAGGAAAAACTAATGAAGCGTCAGTGCCTGCGGATCGCCGGCCCAACCTATCCAACATTCACATCTCCGATGCCGATGATTCTCATTCAAACTCTGCATCTCCACGGGGGATGCAGGCCGTTGAACCTAAACCGTAGCCCAACAGCGAACAACTCTTCCAGATGCTTTCCATTACGCAGAAGCAGATGGAGGACCAACAAATAGAGATGATCTGATTCCACGAGGCGGCTGCTTATGAAAAAGAAGCAGCAACTCGTGTCCAGACACGATTGCTCAAGCAAATCGGGACATGGCAGAAGTTGCAGCCCTCCCCTACTGCAAGACAAAATGCGCGGACTCCCCCATCACCACCGCGTATCCGAGAATCCGTACACTCCTCTGGAAGCTCGAGGTGCAACCGGTCAGAGACCTATGAAGACGATGAGGATTCTAGGAACTCCAGGCATTCCCGAACCCCAAAGTTCTTTCGCATAGAGGACATCGCAGATCTGGTCCAGGAGTGACTTAAGCAAATGAGCCAGCAGTTTCTGAAGAGGATGGAGTACAGCGGGATGAGACCCTTCCAACTCACCACTGTCAAGATAAATCACCATGCTCTGCTTCCTGAAGAAGGTCGTGATGCTGACCTTTGACCACTACTGGGGAACCTTTGACCCCATCTTTTATCTCTGCTAGTACCAAGATAAAATGGCGGTCTACGCTCATGATGACCTTATTCTCTGTCGAGGGTTCCCGCCAGCCTCAAGGGAGTTGCCTACCACTGGTTTTGATCGCTCTTGAGGAATTCACTGTGGAACTTCCATGACGTGACCGATGCATTTTACAACCAATTTGCTTCTTGGAGGGTTTCATAGGAATAACAACCATCTCCTCACTGTCAAGATGAAATCTAGGGAGAGTCTGAAGAACACGTCAACTACTTTTAAAACCAGATAGCCTTGGTGTACAATTGTAACGAGGACGTAGCCGCTACGGCCTTCATCAATGGGCTACAAATCGCCAACCTCCTCTACAAACATCTGGTGAAGAACGGCGTCACCAAGATGAGAGATATCCTTATCCGGGTGCAAAAATACATTCAGATAGAAGACTCGCCCCCTGAGACAAGGCTGGAAGTCGAGAAATTGAAGCCATAGTTCCCCCTGAGGAAGAATCCGAGTCACAATTCCTCAGCTGTCCATAAGTCATCCAGGCGTGCTACTGAATTCAGTAAGGGAAGTGAAGTAGAGCCCGACCTCATCCCATTCAGGGTACCCATCGATCACATCTTCAAAGCAATCAAGTACCAGCCTTGGGTCAGGCGCCCGATCAGACCTCTCCCATCGAATCTGAAATGACCCGGATCGAGACTATTGTGCATTCCACGAAGAGAGGGGCCACCTTACAGTGGATTAACGAACCCTTCGATGACACCTTCAGCACCCGATCAACGAAGGATACCTCCGAGAGTTCATTTTTAACCTCGGACTACCCTCAGATATTAGAGTGCAGAGACAGCCCGAGACAACAGAAGAACACTCGGGCAGCACCCTCGTCCAATACAGGGAGGTGAACGCCATCTTCAGGAACTCCCTGATAGAAGGCACCACCACTAAGGAGAGGATCATCTATGTCAACGAAGTCTAGAGGGATAACTACCTGGAAATGGCAACTCGCCCTCTTACACCCCTTGGCGGGCCAGTCTTTTTCTCAGGGGAAGATGCCTATTATGTGCATTCCCCGCATAACGACACCTTGGTCATAACAGTACATACAGCTGCTGCAAAGTGTCAAAAATCATGGTTGACAGGGGAAGCAACATCAACATCCAGTACAGCCACGCTCTAGATCGAATGGAGGATACTCCCAAGCTGGCCTAAAATTTGATCATTCCCTAGGACCAGTCACTCCTCTACAGTTTCGACGGGAGCAAAACCTGTTCCCTCGGCATGGTCGAGTTCCCAGTCCACGTGGATCCGTTCAACATCATCACAGAGTTTTGTGTTCTTGACATCCAATCCCCCAATAACGCCATCCTCAGGAGATCGTGGATCCACATGATGAGAGTAGTCTTGTCCACCAATCATCAGCTACTGAAATATCACCATCTGAAATGGCCAACATAAGGGGTGAACCTGGTGATGGTTAGGAAGGTAGCTGCAGTAGCACGGGAGAGGTCAGGCAGGTCACTAAGGCCTTCTGATCAGGCCGTAACGAAGATTGTCATGTGGACAAAAAATAGAAGAAGAATACTGAACAATAGCAACCACAGTACGATGAAAGCTGAGATCTCGACTCACCCACTGAGTCAGGAAACCCGGACAATAAGACCGAGGAGAAGCTCGAGTCATTCAGTGTAGTTCCACATCACCCAGAGCGGACACTTCGAATCAGCTCAAACCTTATCCCTCACGAGAAAACACTGTTCAAATAGCTCTTGTCAGAAAATTCAGATGTATTCGTGAGACTCCCACCGACATACCTGAATTGATCAGTCATCTTCTATAAGCTCTCCATCAATGTTGATGCTAAGTTAGTGAAGCAGAATCCTAGGAGAATGAATAAAGGATGGAGTTGCGCCATCAATGATGAAGTCAAACGCCTACTTCAAGTTGGCTTCATCCGAAAGATGTTCTGCCCCAACTGGCACACTAATCCCGTTCTCGTAAATAAAAAGAATGCGAAGTGAAGAACTTGTATCGACTTTTCAGTCTAAATGAAGCTTACCCAAAGGACAGTTATCCCCTTCCAAGGATCGATCAACTGTTGGAGGCGAGGCAGGCCACGAGCTTCTTAGTTTCATGGATGTCTATTCAGGCTATAATCAGATCAAGATGCACTTACTAGATGAAGATAAAAACGGGCTTCACTACTAGCCAGAGAGTCTACTACTACAAGGTGATGCCCTTCAGGCTTAAGAACGCAGGGGCTATTTTCCAGCGAATGGTTAATAAAGTCTTTAAGGATTTGATCGGGAGCACCATGGAGGTATATATCAATGATATGTTAGTGAAAAGAGTGTAAATCACCTAGAGGGGGGTAAATAGGTGATGGCTAATCTAATGGTCACTAAATGCGGAATTAAAAACTTCTTAAAGTAAACACCACGTATAACAAAAGAGTGTAGCCGGATTTCCCGTGAAGGGCTCTGGACTACTCCTCAAGATTCCTCTAAATAAGAGTTGAGATGCCGCGTTGGCTCTCTTGGTTAAATACAAGTGTTAGCAAACAATCCCCAAGCATATAACAATTAAGCTCACAATATATATCAAGCATATAAAGATGAAAGCAATATAAGCATGCAAGATATAAATAAGGTAAGAGAAAGAGAGTGAGCAATCGCAAACAC
The DNA here is from genome assembly GCA_038442645.1 of Agave tequilana. NCBI lineage: Eukaryota > Viridiplantae > Streptophyta > Magnoliopsida > Asparagales > Asparagaceae > Agave > Agave tequilana. The sequence continues at coordinate 16,551 of JAVJIF010028314.1, read as the reverse complement.
GGGAGATTTGTTTCGAGGTTCGAGCACACTTGCTCTACGTCCCCACCTTCAACACTATGAAGGATTTCCACTATAATCAATCCCACCAGATCACTTGGTGCCGCAACACCTACATGCTCTTTGGACTCCCTAGTCCCTCTCTTGTTCCCGCAACAACACACCGCAAGCCCACTAGCTTGCCAAGGCCACACCTCAAACACCGAGTTCACACACGAACTCGAAACACCGTGAACCCGCAAGTCCGCCTCCTCAAAGTACAAAGTAGAACTTTGGTGATCACAACACTTTGATTACCTAAAATCCTCTCACAACAAATCCCTATAGGTAGATATAGCAATGGATAGCTCAAGTGTTGAGTGAGAAAAATAAGGATTGAAATGGTGGAGGAAAACTCAAGAAAATCACTTTTAAAACACTCTTGATAAACTCCCTTTTGATTGGAAATATTTGCTCTCAAATAAGTGGAGAAAACTTCTTAATGGAGTTAGAAAAACTACCTAAAAACCCACTTAAAAATCTTATTGAAAACAGCCCCAAAAGCCCCCATTTATAGGGCTAGAAAAACTAGCCGTTGGGAGCCAGATTGGCCTGTCGGTTGACCGGCGAACGATCAGATTTCTGACCATTGTACCAGCGGTCGATCGGCCCGGTCGACCGAGGCCCTAGAACAGAGAGCAGAGCTCTCTGCTGGTCGACGGGGCTTTCCAGAGAGCAGAAGCTCTCTGCGGTCGACCGGGTCGGTCGACCGGCCCTCCAGCAGTCCTGGCGTGCACGTTCTGTGCACGTCGGTCGACCGACCCGGTCGACCGACTTCAAGCTCGGTCGACCGGTCCGGTCGACTGGCAGAAGCCAGATCAGAACATTTAGGGATCAAAAACTTGATCATTTTGGCTCAAATAAAATCCCATAAAATCATAAAAAAATATACAAAAATAGGTTCAATATTATACTTTGATAAACAAACATGTTTGAGCAAAATCAAGACATGTTACAAATAATTTGAACTATTTTTGTAACTTAGAAAATTTTGGCCAAAAACAAAAACTGTATTTTTCCAAAATTGATTTTTCTAAAACTTCTCCAAATACAAAAACAAGATATTTTAAACACTTTGAAAGCATAGGGTGTATGGATATGATCCATTACACATACATGGTGAAATATCTATATTTTTGACAATAAGCACTAAACATGGTTTTAGTTAAAGACATGTATACTTTGATTACCAAAAACCAAACCGGTATTTTTCCAAAATGAAAACTCTTTTGTATGTTTCCAAAATAAAAATTCTTTTATGAAAAACATATCTAAATCAAGAGTGTGTGTGTGTGTGTGTAAGATATACTTGAGCAATCCACCAACTATTCTATCCTTTACATTTTGATCTAAAAACAAAATCTTATAAAACAAACCTAGACTCAAGTCTTCTTCTTGAAGTCTTCACTTGAAGTCTTCTTCTTCTTCTTGACTTGGTCCAAACACGATCCAAAGAGCTAGACTCCTCTTGAGTACTTGATGTGGTCTTGATGCACAAGCTCTTGATCAAACCGTGTTAGCTCCAAAATTTGACTTTAAATCCTTTGTTGAAGCTACACACCTACTAAGATCTTGATCACAAATCTGAGACTAAATAAACACAAGATCATTAGTACTATAACTAAATGAGTTGATCATCATCAAAACTAGAGTGATAGGCCTTTGGGACAACAAAGCGTATATCGCATGGATCACCTTCAGTATCTAGACAAAACCTTCGATCTCCTTAGGCAATACAAGGTTAAGCTCAACCCTAAGAAGTGCACATTTGGGGTAGCCTCCGGGAAATTCTTGAGATATCTAGTCACCCAACGAGGCATCGAGGCCTACCCTGACTAAATATCTGCAATTCTGAACATGAAGTCCCCCACTTTTGTAAAGGAAGTTCGAATGCTTAATGGACATCTCGCAACCCTCAATTGGTGCATCAGCCGATTCACGGACAAATGCAGTCCCTTCTTCCAAGCCTTGAAGAATAATGGAACCGACTCCCGCTGGAATGAAAAGTGTGAGACATCTTTCCAAGGACTGAAGAGGTATCTGGACTCGTCACCCCTGCTATCAAACCCTTCTTGGGGGAGATGCTATATCTCTGCCTCACTTGTCTCAGAGTCAGCTGTGAGGGGAGCCTGGTTTGGGAAGATGAAGGCATCTAAAAGCTGATGTATTATGTTAGCCACTCCATGAACGATCTACAAATCAGATACCAAAGGCTAGAAACAGCTGGTGCTTGCTCTCTTCATCATCTTGAGGAAAACTTAAGCACTACTTCAAAACCTTCCCGATTACAGTCCTCACTGAGCACCCCTTGAGAAGCATCGTAGAAACCCAAAAGCAACTGAGAGAATTTCACAATGGTTGCAAACTGAGATCAAGTGGACTCAGATACGAGCCAAGGATAATGATCAAACACCAGGTCCTAGCCGACGTTATCACTGACTTCACCTCGGGGGCCACAGAGCACGCTGGCCAGCTTGAAAGGTAGATCCTGAAGGTGGATGGAGCTTCAAATAGCAAGGCGGTAGGCATTTGGACTCACCACTCCAGAAGGAACCATCATCGAATAGTCCTTCACTCATGGATTCCCTACTTCCAACAAGTAAGCGAGTACGAGGCAGTCCTGGCGGGGCTCCGAGCGGCCATCACACTCGGGGTCACAGGGCTCGAAGTTCAGTGCAACTCCTCGCTAGTAGTCAACCAAGTCAGAGATGAATACGTCACAAGAGATTCTCAGATTGTAGAGTACCTACAAGTTAGATATTTGGGTCCAGAATAACTTGTTGCGCCTCACGAGAGAACTTCTTGCGCCAGCGCCTTCTTTCAGGGTAACAACCAACTTGAGGAATCCAAGTAACAGAGAAGAACTAACTAGAGTAGTACCCACACACTCAAGAACAGAGAAATAAGAGAGAAAACAAGCCAACACAATATTTAACGAGGTTAGGCAATTTTGCCTACGTCCTTGGGGCAAGGGAGATAGAGATTTTATTGATTCAACAATCAATTACAAGAGAATACTTGTGGGATGCAAGAGGGATACAATTCATGAGGGCTTTAACCCTTATTTATAGTCAAAAAGTCTCAGGGATTTAGGAAACCCTAATTGGATTCGGCTCCAATTCAGAAATAAAGTCTGAATCCTAAAAGGAGAAACAGATCTGTGCCCAGATACGCCTGCATGTTAACCAACCCCTGTCCTTGGTCGATCGGGCTGGTAAACCAGGACCAACCGAGAGTTGTGCCTTTCAGTCGGTCGACCGCATACTTGCCACGGTCGATCGGGCGGTCGACTGGGCAATGCCTGTGCACGTCGTGAATACCGGTCGACCGGGCGGCCGATCGGGCTTTGTCCTGGCTTGCTGCAGGCGCCGTTCTCGCTCCTTTTGGCTTTCGATTTCTCCGATAATTTTTCCCTAATGAGTTTAAAAAACTTTTTCGATGTCTTTTTATCTCCTCTCTCCCTACAATTCTCTATCTCAGTGAAGATTTTTCAAATCTGAGCCGAACTTCAACGAATACCTGGTGAAATCGATACATAATCTCGGTGAAATCGACACGCGATCTCAGCTTGAGCGTTCCGAACGAAATCTAAACACGATCTCGGCGAGATCGAGACACGATCTCGACTTGGCCAATAGACAAAACATGTTCCTTCAAAACGAATCGCCAGCATACATACAATTGATTTTCACTAATCTACCAGATCCAAATTGAGTTTGTTGCCGCCACCTACAACTCTCACTAAACTCCAGTATCAATTGTAAGATTCCAACTTTAGCTCAGTATCCAAATGGAATGCACCATAATGCCTTCCCATCACTCCACCTGAAGAGAAATACTATACAAGCCGACCAACGTATCTCCAACTCAGCAACGTAATGAAAACTCTATTCCAAATGACCTCAAGAAGATCCCATCATGAGCCAACATAAACTCTCTAACAGACTAGCTCTCTCCAGTCCACATGTTTTCAAGACGGTCCAACCATATCTGAGTAAAGCACTCAAAACACCATCATCAGCTTTAACAAATTAGATGCACATCTCTTTATACAAGCTCAATCATTTTCTCACCAGAAGATCAAATTTTCATCGAGATCACAATACTTCACCTCTACGTGAAGTCCAACTTTTCACCTCTTCGTGAATTCTAACTCTTCACCTCTACGTGAAGTCCTAATCAGCTTTTAACTAAATACACCAAATAGCTTCATACAGGTTGCACCACCAAAATGGTTGCGCCTTTACGGTTGCCTACGTACCTTGCCAAAGGGATCATACCAACTGTAGTTCATTGAAATGAGCTCCACCGAGCTCAAGCACTTGTGGCTGAATCTTCAGCAACGAACCTAACTGGCTGAGTCATAGGAACCTCCTTACTACCGTCATGGAGAACACCAGCCTTCAATTTGAGTTTATCGCGGTCACAAACTTGAGATTCATGCTTCTTCACCTACTTTCATGATTTTATCTTGGTTCTAACTGCTGGAAATAATTCGACATTCTCATCAATGTCTTCAACCTGTTCAGTATCAAAACTAGCTACATAATCTCTACCTGGTGTCATATCTGGTGAAGTCCTTACTGATACTGAACTAACTGGAGGTGATGGAGTAACATCAACCTCCACCCGCTGCGATATATCCTTGTTCTTTGTCCTCTCCACCTGTTGAGAGATAGTAGACTTCAACAATGAAGTCTCATCAAATATGACATGCTGACTCAACACGATTTTCTTGTTTTCAGGGTCTCATAACCTGTAGCCTTTCATGTTTCTATTGACACCCAAAAATACAAACATTTTTGCTCGGGGATTCACTTTGTCATTTTTGGCACTAAAGTAGGTTGGACTTCCAAATTCCTGTAGCAAATCATGATCTTGAGCAGCTTTTCTTGACCAAACTTTAAGTGGAGTTATACCTCCCATCGCAGTTGATAATCCATTTATGAGATAGCTAGCATACACAATCGCCTCAGCCTAAAACGATTTGTCTAATTGTGCATTAGACAACAAATACCAAGTCTTCTTCAGTAAGGAACGGTTTATCTTCTTAACCAACTCATGTATTCCATTTGTGAAATCAGTACCAATACTAATGTTCTGGCTAAATTGTAGGAATGGTTCTTGTGTCTTTCAACATTACCAATTTATAGCTCCTTGATCTTACTACCAGTCTGTTTCTCCATCATATCCTTCCACTTCACCAACATATTTAGGGTTTCAAACCTTTGTCTCATGGGATATATCCAATAATGTCTAGATAAATTATCAATAAAAGAGACAAAGTACCTATAAACTCCAAGCGATGCAGTCTTAGCAGGTCCCCAAATACTTACGTGGACATAATCAAAAAGACCTTCTGAGTGGTGAGTAGTGGTGCTAAATTTTACCTTCTTCTTGTTCAGAACATCGTGTTCACCCAATTTCATATTGCAGGTAGATGCACCTTCCAATGATCCCTTCTTTGCTGGAGCTTGCAAAGACTTTCTCCTCCGTGTTTGAGCCTCATCTGCCAGACCTGTGTGTAAACATTATCTGGAAAAATAGAAGTCTCACGTGACCTGTAACTGTACTATCCTTCAAGTAGCAGAGATTATTCCAGTGGATGCCCTACATAACCACCATTGAGCCTTTAGTCATCTTGAGAACACTATCTCGTATGGATACCACCAACCCCAATGTTTCGAAAACACTAACTGAGATAAGCTTCCTTTTAAGTTGAGGTATATACCTCACTTTCTTCAATTCTCGTACTATCCCATCAACCATCTTGATACGGACTGTACCCATCCCTTCACATTATATGGATGATCATCCACCATGATCGTGAAACATCCATCTGGCTTCTCAAAGTTAGAAAACAAGTCCCTGTTCGGGCACACATAGTAGGTAGCTTCTGTATCTAAGATCCACTTAGTATTATCTCAGTAACCAATAGTAAGATTACTAACAGAGAAAGAAAATACCTATGAGACTAAGTCCAATCCATCCTCCTGTTAAATACTGGCATGAGTACTGACCACCTGTGCGAGATTTTCTTGGTCTTCGACTCCTTCTTCTTACCTTGGCCTTCAGATAATCAATCTTCCAGTGCCCTAACTCCTTACATAAGGCGCACTAGTTCCTTTTTAGATCTCTGAAAGCTGATCTGAACTTTGATCTTCCCTAATCACCTCTGCCTTTTCGATTGGAACTCCTACCTCTTACCGCTAATGTCTTTGTTGTTGTACTCCCAGAAGAAGACAATACATCCTATGTCCTTACTTCATAATTCATGAGAGCAGCAGACAGCTCATTACAGTTAAGTGATTGTCTTCCATTGCTCAAGGTAAGAAAATAAAGATCTCATACTCTTCTTCAGGAAGAGAAATCAATAGAATTACCGCTTTATCTCCTTCATCGATCTTCACATCCACATTAACCAAGTCTATAAGAAACTTTGTGTAGCTATTCATGTGTTCGTCAATGGAGCATCCTCTCTTCATCTAGAAACATAAAGCCTCCTCTTTAACTGCAACCGTGATTTGATGATTTTTGTCAGATACTTTTTCTCCAAGATCTCCCACAGCTGCCTAGCAGATGTTTCATGCAACATATGATACTTGATGTCTTGAGTCAGGCAAGACCTTATTAAGCCACACGCCGTCTGGTTCATCTTATCCCTATTTTTTTCAGTAACAGAATGTGTTTTTTCTCCAACTGTAGAGTATCTTCAAGGTTTGATGCCGTCAATGCATCTATCACCTTACATCTCCACATACCGAAGTTGTTCTTACCATCGAACTTCACCACATCAATCCTCAATGGATGTAGATTTACATATTTCTCCATAGAGGTACTATCTCCACCCGTCTTCTCAACTGATTCCTCAAACAATGCGGAAAACAAACTGAGTTAGATCAAACAAATTAGATAAAGATAGGATTTTTACCTCTAAGCGAATCCCTCGAAGAGTTTTCAAAGCGATCTACTCATCCAAGTTTGATTCCTCGAGCAATCCAGATGCTGTTTTAGGATCGACACACGATCCCACAAACTGTCCTAACGTTGCTCTGAGATTGACACACGATCTCTGCCAAACTGTAACTGATGCCCTTGAAATCGACACACGATCCCATGACGAACCTGGATGCTCTGATACCACTTGTTGCGCCTCATGAGAGAACTTCTTGTGCCTAACGCCTTCTTTCTGGACAAAACCAACTTGAGGAACCTAAGTAATGAAGATGAACTCGCCGGAGAAGTACCCACATGCTCAAGAAAAGAGAAATAAGAGAGAAAACAAGCTAACATAATATTTAACGAGGTTTGACAATTTTGCCTACGTTCTCGCGGCAAGGGGAAAGAGAGATTTTATCGATTCAACTATCAATTACAAGAGAATACTTCAGAGATGTAAGAGGGATACAATTCATGAGGGCTTTAAACCTTATTTATAGCTAGAGAGTCACAGAGATTTAGGAAACCCCAATTAAATTCGACTCCAATTCAGAAACGAAGTTTGAATCCTAAATAGAGAAACAAATCCGCGCCCAGATACGCCTGTCGGTCGTTGGTCGACCGGCCCAGTCGGCCGGGACCAATCGAGAGTTGTGCCTTTCAGTCGGTTGACCGCGTCGGTCAACGGGCGGTCGACCAGGCCATGCCTGTGCACGTCGTGCACAACGGTCGACGGGACGATCGACCGGGCTCTGTCCTGGCCTGCTGTAAGCGTCGTTCTCGTTCCTTTTGGCTTTTGATCTTAGCGCTATTTTTTACCGATGAGTTTAAAAAACTTTTCCGATGTCTTTTATCTCCTCTATCTCCTCTCTCCCTACATAACTAAATAAAAAATATAAAAATAATCTCTTCATCTAATTTTTATATGTTTTCAGTCAAGACCCGAATTTCTTTATATACAGATGTCAAAGTAACCTTACTTGGTAGATGTCACGTGAGGTTCATTGAAGTCCCTCCATTCTCTTCCGATCCTTCTCTCTCGAAGCGAACATGTAAGAACCTGGAAGAAGTGTCACTTTTATATGTTTGACATTTTTCCGAAGTAAACAATCAATCTCCATTTAAAAGTTATTTATCTGTTAGCTTGCTCACAAGTAACTTCCAAGGCATGCCCTCGTTAGGTTGGCTTGCGAACTAATTAAGAAGCTTAAGCTCATCCTGATGAGGGCTTCAACTGAATTAAATATTGCTGAAGATTTTTTTTTTTTTTTTTTTTTTAAGGTTAAAGTGGAACCCCCCACTTTGTTCCTTTTTCAGGGAGGAAAAAATTTCTCCACCATTTTACCATGTTTAAGCTTGTTTTATAAGGTATAAAGGTACAATAAATATTGAACTTGTCATGTTCAAGTTCTTTTCCACAAAAGAAGCAAACTGGAGAATTCATCAACATTGAATTTTCTTACTAATATTTCTAGAAATTAGACTAATAAACAAATTTCTACAAGGTAATGACCGTAGGAGTTGGAAAATATTGTAAGTTTTTAACACTGAAGAGTTCCGAGCACCAACAGATCACGTACTTGATAGCTTAAATAAACTTGTTGATAGTATCCAACTGTTCTTAAGAATTTCTTTAAGATCTAGTTAAAGTATTGCTGCTCAATGTGAAAGTAGTGGTGAAATTGGCACACAGTTATTTGTTCCAATTATAAGCCCATTCAAAAAGATACTCACTATAGAGGTCCCTGTTGCTGTGATGTCCCCAGTGGCTGGAGTTCTTGGCTCTGTGGGATGCTTAATTTGACTTAATTAATTATCGACAAGCTCTCGCTGTCTTGTTCTCCACCGTGGTAATTTAGTTTCATACTGTGATGATTTGTAAACCTCTCTTGGCCTTCTCCATTGCTTCAAAACACTGATCTCTCTCATTTGGCAAAACAGCATGGTGGCTTGAAAATCTTGTCATTAGGCATCACTATTTAAAATAGAATCCAAGAGAGCAGCAAGTATGAGATTTAATACTTTAGGACCTTCAAAATATCTTTGGCAACAGAAGCCAGACAAAGATTTGAATGCACAGGGCTGTTTGGCTAGGGGTGGAAGTGAGGAAGTAGTAATAGTTCACTTTAGAACTTGGGAATTGGTTAGTGAATTTTCCGGTATATGGATGTTGTTGAGAAGTGTGATTTAAAAATGTTATGTCTTTTCCGGTATTTGGATGGTAATGTGAAAGTAAAGTGGAAAAATAGACCACAGAGTTGACCACAAAATATTATTAAAATAAAAATTAATTAGAAAAATAAAAATTAGATTGTAATTAGAATGCATGTGAGATTTACATTATTACAGAATTAATTGTTTTAAATTACAACTTAATACAAATGAGATTTACATGGCCATAAAATTGACTGTAGCACCCTCGGCGTGTTTGGTTGCAAGGAAGTGGGCGAAAGTAAGGAAATGAGGAAGTATAATTGTTCACTTCCCTATCTATCGAAACATCGGAAAAGGAAAATGAGAAAACCCCTTTTCCTTTTTTTTCCCCCTTTTATACAATTACTACCTCACTTTCAGGGTGCTACAGTTAATTTTGTGGTCATGTAAATCTCATTTATAATAAGTTTTAGCTCAAAACAGTTAATTTTGTAGTCATGTAAATCTCACTTGCATTCTAATTACAATCTAATTTTTATTTTTCTTAATTAATTTTTATTTTAATATTATTTTGCGGTCAACTTTGTGTTCAACTTTTCACTTTCACTTTCACATTACCATTCAAACGCCAGAAAAGACATAACATTTTTCAAACCACACTTCCCAACAACATTCAAGCACCGAAAAACTCACTAACCAATTATCAAGCTCCAAAGGGAACTATTACTACTTTCTCACTTTCTCACTTCCACCCCTAATCAAACAACCCTGAAGTGAGGAAGTGATTGTGTAAAAAGGAAAAGAGAAAAGAAAAAAAAGTTTTCTCATTTTCTTTTTCGATTTTTGGATAGATAGGGAGGTGAGCAATTATTCTTTCTCATTTTCTTACTTCCACCCACTTCCTTGCAACCAAACACGCCCTAGTATCCAGTCTGTATTGTTCGGTACAAGTATCGGTACTTTCTGATAATTTTTTATTCATTGGTTTTATGGTGGAAGACGTGGTAGATTTAGGTTTTAAGCCTAATAATCAAGTATGGTATGGGCAATTTTACTAGGATTAGGTCCCAACCACAAAAAACGCTAAGTGATTTTTGTTTAGGTTTGATCATAGTTCAGATCAGAGTATAAGGGTTGCTTGGCACATATAACTGTTGTAAATATGAAGAATAAATGTGAATCTTTGAGTTGAATTACGGCGAGATCCATTGATTGAATCAATTGGATAATTGTTGGAGTATGTTCTCCCTTCATTGGGAATGAACGTGGTATATTCACATGTTCAATTCCGACTTCGAATGAATAAGATATTCAAATCTAAAGTTTGCCTAATTCAAAGTCAAAATAGGACTAAAGGTAGCTAAAATCATTTAGTCCCGCATTGGCCATGAGATGGAAGTTTGAAGTGTTTAAATAGAGAAAAATGAGAACAAAGGGTTTGCCCTTTGGGTATTTGGAGTTTTTCACGCGCGATTAAGGGGAAACCATGGCCGCACATGCGCGCACCGTCGCTAGTGGCGACGGCGATAGCCGGCATCGGGTCGGACCGAGTTCGGGTTCAGGTTCCCTACCGGGTTCGGTTTTTTGAACCGGGTCTCATGGGTATGCGGATCATACCCGCTCCGCCATCCGAATCCGAACCGCCCAGCGCTACGGCTATCAGTAGGGCGGTTGCTGTGGTTGAAACGAACTGTTGCAACAGTTCAGACCAAACCGTTGCAACTGATCAGTTGGGTTCGGACACCTTTACCCCTCTCGGAGCGCTATATATAAATAGCGCTCCATTTTCTCAAACTAAGACACACAACAACACAGAGAAAATAAAAGCAACTGAAGTGGGCTTTCTGCAACTCAAGTTCGACTGAAGTGGGCTTTCTACAACTCAAGTTCGAATTGACTTCCAACAGGAAGTAGGAATTCTGCAACTCAGATTCCGAAGCGACTTCCAAGAGATTCTGAAAAATTCGTTCTGAAAGAGGGCTCAGAAAATTCAACAGATTCTTTAATAGAATTGTTATCTGAATCTGGGACTTCTAAAGAAGAATATTCTTCTACCTTCCTCCTTTCTCTACAGTGGGTGCTCCTCCAAAGTAAAGACAAATATTCTCGCTAAAATTTGTCTTCCTCCTGCTGCTTCAATAATCCTGTGAAGGTACTGGTTAGCTACGGTTTGATCGTATGATGATTTACGGTGATTTGGTAGTGCTATCCAAATACCGTGAAGGAGTGTTGTATCTTAGGAGACCAGCGCTCAGTAACCCTTTAGCACCGGTGCGAGAGACGTAATTGTCTTAAGGAGATTCGCTTTAAGCGTAGCTCACTCCAAGTACTGTATAAGTGAATTAATTTTCTTAATACAGGGGTTATACTGATATTCAGTATATTGAGACTGACTTATACCAGTCTAATTGGTATTTAACCAAGGAAGGTAATTGAAAGATGGTTTTTTAATTAAGGAACGTTCTATTGAATGGAAAACCTCCCACCTGATATTAATCGACCTGGCCAATTAGATCGGTGATATTTTAGTGATATTGATTAGTTATTAGATTGATCCTAGAAACTAACAATTTTAAGACAATTAACTGAAGTTTCTTACTTCTGTTCTGCTTGAATTTGTAGAAAACGTCTGAGACTTATCAAGGCAGCTCAAGTAAGGGACCAAACATGCAGATACAAGTTTTGATGCCTACTCCACTTCCTAACACGAAGCTGGAGAAGCCAAGAAAATTTGATGGCACAGAATTCAAGAGATGGCAACAGAAGATGCTTTTCTACTTAACCACTCTGCATCTGGCCATATTCCTGCAAGAGGATCCACCAGAACCCGGAACTGATCGGGACTCAGTCCTTGCAGTCGATGCATGAACTCAAGGTGACTTCCTTTGTCAAAACTATATTTTGAATAGACTGGATGACTCTCTTACAATGTCTACAGTCCAATCACAACGGCAAAGAAGTTATGGTCCAGTCTTGATAAGAAGTACAAGACTGAGGATGCCGGTACTAAGAAGTTCGTCTAGGACGATTTCTGGAGTACAAGATGGTAGACAACAAGACTGTGATCAGTCAGGTGCAAGAGTTCCAACTTATCTTGCATGAGATAGAGGCTGAAGGTATGATTCTACCTGAAACTTTTCAGGTTTTACTATATTATGGAGAAACTCTCACCTGCGTGGAGAGATTTCAAGAACTACCTGAAGCATAAGCTCAAGAAGCTGAAGTTGGAAGATCTCATTGTGAGGCTTTGAATTGAGGAGGACAACAGAAAGTCCGAGAAAAGGAGCAGTAAGAACTCCTATGAAGCCAAGGCCAATGTGATTGAAGACTCAAAGGGGAAAGCGTCTACTTCCAAAGGCTTAATGCGGAAGAAGCTGCCTAAGGGTACAAAGGCAAGATCCAAGAAGGCAAGAACATGCGCTTCAAGGGAACCTGCTACATCTGCAATAAAAGAAGGGCATAAGGCGAATGAATGTTGCAGCCGTCTCAAAAAGAACTAGAAGAACCATCCACAGGCAAACCTGACCAACCATGCGTCGCCAAGCCTTTCAGCTGTGTGTCAGAAGTGAATCTGACGAACAATAAGGATTGGTGGGTAGACACTGGAGCTACTCCGCACATCTGCTCTGAGAAATTATTATTCTCTAAATATCATAAACTAGAGTAAGATGAGAAAATGTTCATGGAAAACTCAGCCGTCTCCAAGGTTGAGGGAAAAGGCAAGGTCAACTAAAGTGGACATCTGGGAAAGAGCTTACTTTGAATGATGTGCTACATGTTCCAGATATCCGCAAGAATCTGATCTCTAGATCAATACTTAGTAAGAAAGAATTTAGAATAGTTTTTGAATCAGATAAATTTGTACTTACTAAGGGTGGGATGTATGTGGGAAAGGGTTATCTTCTTGATGGACTTTTTAAAACCAATGTTGCAGTGGTGGAAAAAAGTCCGTGTATTTATACCCAAAGCTTATAAATAAAGAAAAGTCTTCATTTATTTGCTTGAGTCTCCATTTTTATGGCATGCTAGATTAAGGCATGTAAATTACAAGTCATTAAAAAACTTGTCTAATTTAGGATATATTTTTAAACTCAACTTGGAAGAAATTCGCAAGTGTGAGATTTGTGTTAAGGCCAAGTTAGCAAAAAATTCATTTCACTCAATTGATCGAAGTACAGAACCATTAGGATTAATTCATAGCGATCTATGTGACTTGAAGTTTATTCCAACTAAAGGCGGGAAAAAGTATTTTATTACTTTTATTGATGACTGTACAAGATACTGTTATGTGTATCTTTTAAACAGTAAGGATGAGGCAATGAATATGTTTATAACATATAAGCCGAAGTTGAGAATCAACTCAACAAGAATATCAGATCTAATCAATCTAAAATCTGATAGAGGCGGAGAATATGAATCAAATGATTTTAGTGAGTTATTTGCTAAATTTGGTATAATCCATCAAACAATAGCACCATATACTTCTCAGCAAAATAGAATTGCTAAACGGAAGAACAGAACTTTGAAGGAGATCGTCAATTCCATGCTCGTAAGTTCTAGAGCTCCGCAGAACTTGTGGGGGAAGCTCTGTTAACAGCAAATTATATTCTAAATAGAGTACCCCACAAGAAACTTGGTCTTATACCATTTCAGTTATAGTATGGAAGGACACCTTCCTATCATTACCTCAAAATGTGGGGATGCCTTGCAAAGATACTAGCACCATTACTTAAAAAGACTAAGTTAGGAGCAAGAACTATGGACTGCATATTCATAGGTTATGCCTTGAATAGTAGTGCCTACAGATTTCTGGTTCATAAATCAGAAATACTAGATATTCATGTAAACATGATTATCGAATCTAGAGATGCTGTGTTCTTTGAAGACATATTTCCATACAATTGGGAAACAGATAAGACTTCTGGGAAAAAAACACATGAGATGGCGTTCATGGACGAAAGCCCGAGGAACCGATTGTTAATGCGAAAATTGAACCAAGAAGAAGTCAGAGATCTCGAATCTCAAAATCTTTTGGTCCAGATTTCATAGCATACGCTATTGAAAGCGAGCCTCAAACATTTAAAGAGGTTATGTCTACCCCAGAAGTACAAATGTGGAAAGAAGGTATAAATAGCGAAATAGAATCCATACTAAGTAATCATACTTGAGAATGGCAAACTTGCCCCTGGCAGTAAACCAATTGGGTGTAAGTAGATTTTCAAAAGAAAATTAAAATCTGATGGATCTATCGATAAGTACAAGGATAGATTAGTAGCAAGGGTTATCGACAAAGGAAGGACTTGACTACTTCGATACTTATTCACCAGTAATAAGAATAACCTCCATTCGAATGTTGATTGCAATTGCAGTATTGTATAACTTAGATATCTATCAAATGGATGTCAAGACTGCATTCTTAAATGGTGAATTAAATGAAGAAATATATATAGAGCAACCTGAAGGATTTATAGTCAAGGGCCAAGAACACAAAGTGTGTAAATTGGTAAAATCTTTATACGATCTAAAATAGGCTCCAAAATAATGGCATGAGAAATTTGATAGTGTCATGATCAAAGATGAATTACTATCAATGAATGTGATAAGTGTGTTTATACTAAAACAGTTGGAAATGCATGTAACATTGTTTGTCTTTATGTAGACGACATGTTGATACTTGGGACTAATATTGAAATTATTAAGTCCACTAAAAGAATATTATCCAACAGTTTTGACATTAAGGATCTGAGAGTTGCTGATGTAATTTTAAGAATTAAAATCACTAGAACACCAGATGGAATCAGTCTATCTCAATCTCACTACGCGGAGAAGATGATCGAAAGATTCAATGATCATGGGATAAAGAAGATTACAAATTCTTTTCTCCCACACATCCACCTTCATAAGAATACTGGAACTGGAATACGCCAGTTGGACTATTCTCAGATTATCAGAAGTCTAATGTATTTGATGAATTGCACTAGACCCGATATTGCTTACGCTGTAAGCAAGTTAAGCAGATACACTAGCAATCCTAATGATGATCATTGGACTGCTCTACTACGAGTATTGGGTTACGTATCACATACTAAGCAATATGCCTTGAGATATGGATAGTATCCACTTGTACTTGAAGGATACAGTGATGCTAATTGGATTGCAGATTTTGAGGAATCAAAATTAACTAGCGGATACGTATTTACTCAAGGAGGAGCAGTGGTATCTTGAAAATCTTTCAAATAAACATGTATTGCCCGTTTTACTATGGAATCGGAATTCATAACCTTAGATAAGGCCTGAGAAGAAGCAGAATGGCTTCGACAATTTTGAAAGATATACTATTATGACAAAAGGCAGTGCCTGCTATATGCATGTTGGTCCCGAGATGATGCCAAATGCGGAACTTTCTATGTTGGCACTTATGGATCTAAAATACCAAATCAACACAAATACTAAAACAAAGAAGGATTAAGTTAAACAAATAAATACACTTGCAAAAAGGAAATCAAATCTTAGAAAAATTTAGACAAACGCAAACACGAGAGATTTATCCTGGTTCGGTCCTCGTGACCTACATCCAGTCCCCAAGCCACCCGCTTGAGATTTTCCTTTATCCTTGATTTTGTACACCCAAAATCACAACCATGCATACCACTTGACAAATCCCTTTTGCCAAATGTGTACACCTTCTCTTCCACCAAGAGAACAAACTCCACCTTGTACAACTGCTTCTACACCAAGAAGACACCCGTGTACAATGATTGCTTTGAGTATTATAACACTTTCCTATAAGCCTTCGTATTGTGTATGAACGTGGACAAGGTCTAGTATAGGAGAAAAAACTTAGAGAACTTCACTAGGGAATCAGAATTTGGTGAAGAAATGAAGTGGGAACAGTTTTCAGGATTGGCAGAATTTTTGATCTTAAAAAACTGAAGATTAGGATTGGTATTTGGCCTTTAGATTTAGAATAACAACCCTATATATAGCTGCACTCTAGGGTTAGTTAGGGTAGTTATAGATGCAATTCAAAAGATTAAAATGTTGGAAAACGTTGCACAAAAGACCAGATAACAGAAACTGTCCAACAGTCAGAAACTGCCTATAGTCGACTTGCCTTTTGAGTTAGTCGACTAGTCTAGGCAAATTTCTAAAGGTTAGTCGACTAGTATTGACTATAAGTCGACTAGGTCAAGATAAGCTCAAGTGACAGGTTTCTGGATAACTGAATCAAGTCGACTGCAACTACTTTATAAGTCGACTAGGCCAGAGATTAGTCGACTAGGGGAATAGGGTTAGTCGAATACAAGGTCTATTAGTCGACTATGTTGTCTGTCAAGTCGACTAATGGACAAACAGAGAGTTGGGACTAAATTCAGACACATGATTAGTCGACTAGGAGTTTGTAAATCACCTAGAGGGGGG